>JASAMX010000719.1:0-10000 GCA_030248175.1 Microlaimidae sp. YZB2_3
TTCCGGGATATAAATATTCCTTTCTTTGCTAGACCAAAATGTATTTTTTTACCAGCACACTAATAGACCGAAACAAAATTTATTACAAGAGGCACATCATTGAGAAGAAACTTATTACGTTTTATTACGTGTTTGGGGAAGCACAGAAACACCTAATTTCCACGTTTTTTTAATTTTATTATTTTTGTTATTCGGAAATATAAAGTATGGTCAGCTAACTAAATTAATATTTAATAAAAAAACTTACTACCTAATAAATGCATAAACCATGTTTATATAATGAAAATCCAATAACAAAATCACTTTTAAAACAAGAGATATGCCCACGTTTGCATTATGCTTTTTTCTATTGTGCGCATGCAATCAAAATAGGTTTCTTACTTTATAAAGGTTATATTATAGCAAAAAAATAAAATATAACCAAGTATAAATGTCTTAAGTTCTTTATCAATATTCAATGCATGTTCATATCAACTGTTCATGCAAGATGAGTTGACAAACTGTTTAAAGAAAACAAACAAACCGATTTTATCCAGAGGGCTCATTCTTCCCAGCATTACATCTCAACTGAATAATTTTATCGTTTTTAAAAGTTATATAAGAATACAGTAGTACCGCTTTTTAAACAATTTACGAATTTACTTCCTGTCCCACAGTCAAAATTCTGGAAGTCAAGAGATCGACCCCACAGTGAACATAATTTTATTGCCACATTTTTTTATTTAATATTACGAAATATTTCAGATTAATTATAATATTGTTTTAATAAATCATATAGATTCGAAACAAAAAAAAATTGTAAACATATAAACCGCATTTGTTTCCTAGTTTTTGCCACTCATTCGAATTTTACATATATGACATGATCACGAATACTATATGACATTTTAAGGGCCTCTAAAATCCTGACGTGAATTTTTTACTTTCAGGGTACATCGACACATCAAAACCGGCGGAGCAGAGCAACACGGACGAAGGCTACCCGATTTCCACACCCGGTTTACTCGAATCGCTTTTTTTTAATCAGTTCTATGGCTATCACGTGTTAGAAGTTATTTATTCTATTTTGGTGATAATTTTCAAGTTATTTACTTTCAGGGCACATCGACACTTTAAAGCCAGCGGAGCAGTGCACCATGGACGACGGCTATCCGATTTCCAAACCGGGCTTACCCGCCAGATTCGCCGGTGTCGTGGCGGCATCTTCTAGTATCACTTCTCAGCAGGTGGCCAATTTGCTCAAGCTCTTTCAAATACCTCAGGTACTTAACCCTTTCTTTCTGTTTCTGGTAATTTATACTTTCTGTAGAGACCGTTGAAAAGGTTCTCCTACTGTCTTATTATAGAATAATCATAAAAATATAACGCATATAAACAAAAATATGCATGAAAAACCGCGTGTACGCCACGGATGTAAATAATTGAACATTTTAGGTTAGCTATTTTTCAACCAGCCCTGAGCTGAGCCAGTTGGAAAGATTTCCCTACTTCTTTCGCACCATTCCCAGCGATCTGGGTCAAGTCACTGCCATGGCGGAAATCGTGCACCTTTTTCAGTGGAAATACGTGTCTGTCGTCATTGAGGATTCGAGCTACGGGATAGATGTGAGTTTATGTAAAGAAAAAAATCTACCAAAATATTTTTAAAAAAAATAAAACAAAAGATTTAACTTTTAGTTTACTAAAATTTAAGTGTGAATTAGCTCAGAACTTTGCTCTGTTCTGTTTTGGTTTTTTTAGAGATTAGTCTGATCAAAAACGAATTCAAAAAATATACATTGATTCCTCAGCAAATAAAAAAAGTAATTTGTTAAAAATTATATCATTTCGTAGCTTTGGAAGAATGTTACTAAGCTTAGTTTTATACTTTTGTTTTACTTATATATTGATATAAATTTTAAGAAAATACGTTGTAAAATGTAGAGAACAAAAAGTATTTGGAAAAAGTGTTATGTAAAATGTTTGAGAAAAAAAAGTATTTGGAGTGATTGTTATTCAGAAACTTCTGATTTGAATTATTTTGGAAGCAGGCGCTTGAGGAGAGCAAGCAGTTTATTTTAAAAGTGGAAGAATGCGCGTTAACTGCGCGCGGCTGAGCGATGAAATACTGATTTTATAGCACAGCCAACAGGTGTACACGGTAAATCCACCTTAATGAAACAGAATCAAATCTTGAGCCACTAAAACCAAACACAGTTTATAATCATGATTGGCTCGATAGCGCATCGTAAAAATACAGCTCGATCTGTAGTGCTCCATATTCTTTTTATTTTTAAAGCCAAAAAAATTTCCAAATTATTTCTAAGCGCTAAGGTTCAAACAATCGCTTAATTTAATCGCCCCATTTTTCGTTCCCGTACTATTTCTACAAAGTACAAAATGCTCCCAAATTATTTTTAGGCTTTAAGAGTTTTAAGAAAGAAACTGGAGAGTTATGAAATTTGCATAGCGGCTGAGGAGAGACTGCCTAAGGACGCCGGGGTCGGAGAAGCGGTGGAATTCAACGAAATCGTGGACAGACTGGTTGTGTACAAAAGTGCAAAAGGTACCTATTGCAATAATACCGTATAAGAACCCTTGATTAATAATATTAAATTTTGTGTTCTTACCCTTCAATATTTCGCTTTGGAGCTCGGGCCATTTAAAATAAAGAAGTTCCGAACCCCTCTATCTATTTTTCTTTCTTTTTTAAACACATGATTTCAAGCCTATTAAAGTTTATTTTAACTTCAATTATGTTTTAAATTATTTTTTAGAATTTTTATGCTATTTCCGTTCTTTTTAAAATGTTTTGAAAAAATATTACGTCACGATAAAATCGAAAAATTATTTTTGCATTGCTCTTTCTACACGTTTACAAAAGTGCAAAAGGTACCTATTGGAATAATACCGTATAAGAACCCTTGATTAATAATATTAAATTTTGAGTTCTTACCCTTCAATATTTCGCTTTGGAGCTCGGGCCATTTAAAATAAAGAAGTTCCGAACCTCTGAAGTTTTCTTCGTTTTTAAACACATGATTTCAAGCCTATTAAAGTTTATTTTAACTTCAATTATGTTTTAAATTATTTTTTAGCATTTTTAGGCTATTTCCGTCCTTTTTAAAATGTTTTGAAAAAATATTACGTCACGATAAAATCGAAGTTATTTTCGCATTACTCTTTATACACGTGAAATTAGGGAAAAAATAAGGCGGAACTCAGAAACTCCACAGCTGCCTTGGAGCTCCAAAGAGTGTGTGGCTTTAAAAAACACATCACTAATGCTTATGTTAACTTTAGCTGTAATAATCTACGGCTCCGACCAGGAGGTCCATAAACTGATGAAGGCCGTCCGTAACAAAACTCAAACCAACCGCTTCACTTGGATCGGCAGCGACGGCTGGAGCTCCAGAGCTCTGGTCTATCAAGGCGGCCTGGAGCAAGAAGTCCTCGGGACCATTTCCATCCAGCCGAAAGCTGAGGAGATCGACGGGTTTAAGGTAGTGATGTTCCTCTTACCCTCTGATAAGGAGCTCTGGAGCTTCGGTTATTTAAAGTGGAAGAAGCTCCGGAATCCTGAAGCTGTAACCTTTAAATGAGTCATTTCCAGCTCGTTTCCACGTTTTGGAATATGTTTTAAATTATTCTCTCGAATTGATCTTTTTAGAACTATTTTTGTCGATTTTTAGAAAAATAATGTTCAAAATAATTTTCGGCATTGCCTTTTAATAATATATAACACTAGCCAAAAAAGCGGAGTTATGGGGTAGCTCTGAAGCTCGAAAAAGACGGAGCCACTATTTCATGACTAATTGTCAGTTGTTTTTCAGCTCTGAATATTATGATTAAAATCTTTGTACCCAGATTTTAATAACAATTATTTTGTTTTTAGTAAGTTTAAAAAAAATGTTTACAAAAACCTTGTCGCAAATCTATGGCATTACTTTTTCATTATTAAAACCTTGCACTTTGGTTAAAATTCTCTGGAGTCCCACAAAATTCGCTTAGCTCGGCAACTCCCGAGCTCCTAGAGTTCGGGGGAGCGTCACTAACTCCAAGGACTATTTCTCTGATCTCACCGTTTCCAAGCACAACGCGACCAATCCATGGTTCTACGAATTCTGGCAACAAGAGTACAACTAAAAATATATAACATAAAAATGAAAAAAATATGCAACTTCAAATTATATTGCTCAGACACTTTTACTTCGGTCCTCAATAGTCTTACTTAGAGTGGACAAGTGGACCCTAATTAGGAACTTCAATGATATAAATTAGGGCATATGACTCTTATTGGGGCCTGAATAGTTCTACTAAGAGCACCCCTAGTTGGGACTTTGAATGGCCCTGATTAGTTGGGTCACTAAAGGCCCTAAAATTTACGCACCCTAATAAAGGCATTAAATTTATCTAGTCTTTAAATAAAATAATCTTTGTATTCATGGCAATAAAGACAGAAATAGATAAAACAGCTTTATTCTCCACGTTTCAACCTGATAAAACCAAGTCTTGATCAGGAGTTTTAACGTAAGCTACTTTTTTCGTTTAGTTCCTTGTTATCGATTTATTGATCAAAATAATAAATTGAAAAATAACAAAATAAAAACTCCCAACGGCACAATATCAGCCAATAAGGATAAGGAACAATAATAAGGATTGGCATTTGGCAACAATTGGATTTTGTCAACAATAAGCATTGTACAGAGCAGACTGCAGAGAGCTCCTTAATTGGGGAAAATCCTGATGAAAGCCTGTGTTTTATCGGGTTGAAACATTGAGAATAAAACTGTTCTATATATTTCTGTTTTATGGCCATAAATACAAACATTATTTTATTTAATAACAATCAAGACAGCCCAAAAGGTTTTCCCGATAATGTCTATGGTGAATTATATCTAGCTGACGCTGAAAATAAGAATGCAACCCTGAGGGGACCAATTAAAATTGTGCGGTAATGGCGTGTTTTTTTTAAAACAAATAAGAACGTAGATTTTTTTTTAATTCCATCTTTTCACAAAATATACAAAAATTAACCAACTTTAGCCCTTGGAAAATTTCGAATTAGGTTCCAAATTAAGTTAAATTGATAAATAATTATTAAAACGCAGGTTCTAATTTTTATTTTTAATCCGCTTTAGTGAAAAATGTTGAATGTTTTTGTTGTTAAATATAGTCAATTCAATACTGCGAAAATTGAGGTCAGTTAGATTTTTTCGCCTATAACCTTTAGTATTATGTTATATATTTTTGGTACAACTGCACTTTTCCCGCTCGTTTCGGCTACGATCCTACCCCGTTCGACCCGGTGGGGAACCGTACCTGCCGCGGGGACGAATGGAAGCCGTACGATTACGAGAAGCAGCTCCAGTTTGTGTCCGACGCCGTTCTGGTATTCGCGCACGGCTTGGCCGATTTTTTCCAAGAGAGCTGCAGAACCGCGACAGACACCCGCAGGAGATCCAGATGCATCAGGGAACTGGCAGCCTGCGTTTCAGGTGTGAAAACGGCGGACGAGTGCGCGGAGTTGAAGTACAAGGGGGAGCACATCAAACCGTTCATTGAGAACGTCACTTTTCTCGGCTATGCAAAACAGAACAATTTCACATTTAAGGTAGAACACCACAGTTTAGTTTGGACGGAGTATCTTTCCTAATGAAATTTTAATTTAAATTTTGAAGGTAATTTGATCTGATTTTGTTTTTGACATTCACTTAAATCTTTATGATCTACCATCAACAAATAGCAATAAAATACATATCAAAAATAAAATACATTATTAAAATACATTACCAAAAATACTCAATTTGTAATTTCCAATTAAGCTTATTTTCAATAATGTGCACTTTTTAAAAAACTATAAGTTAAAATAAATTTTAAAAAATATTTTTAGCTAAAGAACGGGGGACGCATTCTGACGCGCGGTTAAAAGTTATCCCGGGATAACTTTTTTATGTGCTTAAGGATGCGAGTGAAAAATCAAATAACTTGGGATAGATTTTTTCTATTGTTTTAAGGATAAGAATTTATCCAACTCAAGAGGTGGATAAATGGACAAATAAATGGATATATAAAAACCCCATGGACAAATTTACCATAGCCCAAAATCTTAATAAACGTTACAAAATCCCCATAAGGTGGTGTAAATTCCCCATAAACATAATGCGTTTGCAACAATTCCTTTAAATTTTGACACTTTGAAAATACAACAAAAATTTATTATGATAAAATTTAGCTTGATTTTAGGGCTTTGCTTAGGTTTAAGAAAAAAATAAAACAATTTTAATGCTTTTATAATTAAAACTTAGTTTTTTAAACTAATTTTAGTTTGCAAACCCATTTCAGATTGTCATGGGGAATTTGAATTTTATTATGGGGAATTTTGCCATGGGGATTTTACACTACTTTTATAGAGATTTTGCTCGTCACCGGATAAGTATTTTCTCCCGTAAAATTAATTTAATAAAAAAATAAAATACGCGCATTGAAAATTTTTTTTATTTTGGCAAGGTGGTTTTGCGGCGCGAAAAAACAAAATTTAAAAAAAATTCATTGCATTCGTTTCCACTCCCATATGCGGCAGTCTTATTAATTTACAATATACATTAACTTTTTTATTTTCATTGAATAGATTTATTGGGGTAAATAAAAGTGTTTCTTCAGAATGTGACCCCAGTTCTTTGGTGGTGCTTGAATCTTATTTCTATTAATGTGGTGATTCTAAGGGCTGGTTCATACCTATGACAAAACGTCCTTTGGACAAAGTCCAAAGGCCTTTTGTCCTTTGGACTTTTTCCTTTGGACGAAGTATGAACGCTACTTAGAATTTGTTCTTTGGACAAAGTCCAAAGGACAAAATCCAAAGGGAAAAGTCCAAAGGACAAAAGTATAAATACATTGTCCTTTGGATTTTGTCCTTTGGACTTTTCCCTTTGGACTTTTCCCTTTGGACTTTTCCCTTCGGACTTTTCCCTTTGGATTTTGTCCTTTGGACAAAGTCCAAAGGGAAAAGTCCAAAGGGAAAAGTCCAAAGGACAAAATCCAAAGGACAACGTATTCATACTTTTGTCCTTTGGACTTTTCCCTTTGGATTTTGTCCTTTGGACTTTGTCCAAAGAACAAATTCTAAGTAGCGTTCATACTTCGTCCAAAGGAAAAAGTCCAAAGGACGTTTTGGCTTGTCCAAAGGACGTTTTGTCATAAGTATGAACCAGCCCTAAGCTAACCCTCTAACTACAAGGCAACTGAGCACCATCACCGGTTCAGGATTAATAAAACAGTTTAAATGAGATGGTTTGGTGTTTTCATTGTCAAATTATCAAATTTAAATATAAAAATAAATTCTTTTGATTGTATTTTATTAAAAAAAAAACGAATTCAAAATTTTTTTATTTCCATTTTTTTCATTTTCTTAAAATTTTGAAATCCCTTTTACTACAAACCACTTCTAAAGCGCCCTCGTTCTATATTTCTTCTATGCATAAAATTGTAGCAGAAACTGTGCTCATGAAATTTTTCACACGGCCGAAAACTGTTTTTTGAACTTCAAGTTTGTAGACCCATAGCTCAAAAAGAATAATCATTTAATGATGATTTTATTACCGTTGTATAATCATACTATCAGCTTTCTAATCATACTTTATAGTGTTATAAGACAAAAATTAATAACTAAGTTGATATTTAACTTTTCGTAAAAATTGTTATAACTGTGATGTTTCACCTTAAGAAAAACTCCCACGACCCAGTGCCCCATTACAACATCATTCACTTTCGCAAAATAGGGGCGGAGTACAAATGGATACGGATAGGGGAGTTTAAAGAGGGCAAGATAATCAACTGGAAACAAAGCGCTATTCAATTCTACCTGCAAGGAGAGTCCGTAACCACCCTCCAGCCGGGTGAAGTCCCCGTTTCCGTTTGCTCCAAGAAGTGCGCAGCGCACCAGATGAAACGCTTAACCGGCGCCAAGCGGAAGTGCTGCTGGGACTGCATCAACTGCACCAAGTACCAATTCACCAGCAACGAAACGGCCTGTCTGGACTGCCCGCCCGGCCACCTGCCCACTAAAACCTTTGATGACTGCGCCAGGATTCCGACGACTCGAGCGGAACTTTTCACCTACTACGGACTGATCTGCACGTTTCTAGCCATCATTGGAATTGTTCTAAACTGTTTTATACTGATTATTTTCTGGAAACACAAAGAGACGCCCATTGTAAAAGCGTCCGGAAGGGAATTGAGCTTCGTGATTCTTGCCGGCCTTTTGATGTGTTTTTCAGTGGCGGTAATAGTCCTGATACCACCGCACATAGCCTCATGCGCTCTCTACAGGTCAAATGTTAACAGTGGGAATATAATTATATGATTTTAGAGGAATCCCACACATATAAAAGAAGACTGAAATTATTATTTTACCAAATAGGGAAGTAGTTCAGTGGTGATGAAAAATATTGGCAAATATTAAACTGTTTTAGTTTTTTTTTAATCAGAGCTCTTTTCCCGTGAACTGCAGAAGCAAAATCGGGTTCAGTTTGGTCAAAAGACAGGCCAGAAATTTCGAAAATAAAAAAATAAGTTTTTAAATTGTTAGAAACGAACTGCTGCATTTTACTGTTTGATGAGCAGATCTCAAACGTATATTGTTATTAATTAAACACCCATATTTATGTTTTAAAATCAAAAACTACAAAACACATGCTTTAGTTAGCACCAACTCATAGTTATCCCATATATTAATTAATTTATAAAATTTTAGTGTTGGTTTACACGTATTACCGAATTTTATCCAAATATGTTTTTTCTGTGTCATAAAACACACAATTCATGTAAAAAGTTTTTTTCTAAACTTCTGTTAGAACTTTTTCTTTAAATATTCTGTAAAATGGTACTTTATTGTCCAATAAATTTAAGCTTTAGTTCCCGCTAAAACGGGAATTAAAATCACAAATATATCTATTTTTTAGTGATCTAACAAATTGCATACAATAAAAATAAATTAAATCAAAGCAGAAAATCACAATACCTAGCCTAAAGCCGTACCGAATATTTTCATCAACAAACTGAAACAAATTTTAAAACGTAAACCGCAGTATTGTCAATGTGACCCCGAATATCTAGCTCCGAAGCTTCAGTCATCCAAACCAGAGTGATTTTTAGGACTCCTTAAATATAATATTTGATTCTTTTTTAACCCTGATATGTGTTTAAAGTTATTTAAACTAGCCTTGACAAATGCTCTAAGATTAGAGCAAGAAAAAAGGGCGATTTTTCCCCGGGCGTATGTTTAGACAGAAAAGATGTGGACTAGTCTGAGATGGGTATTATGTGGACTATAGGAAATTTGCATTTGGTTTGGGCAGCTGCTCACTAAATAAAAATTTCTACCATATGATAATGATTTGTTTATACATTGATCTAATCACACAGTACTGTTGCATAGTTTTTTAGTTTGATTAAATATCAATTGAAAAAATCATACTCACAGCAATTTTTGAAAAGCGCGAAATCGCCACTTTTTCAATTAGAAGGTTATATTTGTACGTGTAAGAAACAACTATAAATTTGAAAAAGTGGCGATTTTGCGCTTGCCAAAGATTGCTGTGAGTATGATTTTTTCAATTGACATTTCATCGAACTAAAAAAATATGCAGCAGTGCTGTGTGATTAGATTAGTATAAACAAATCATTATCATATGGTTGTCTAAACATACGCTCGGGGAAAAATCGCCCCTTTTTCTTGCTCTATTCTTAGAGCATTTTTCAAGGCTAGTCCACCACTTTTTTTGAATTAAATTAAAAAATAGCCTAATAACCTATAGTTTTAGCTGCGCAATGACATATGTTTATAATCATTCCGTTGCCGAGATATACTTTTTTAAATAAAAAATAATATAAAGAAGAAGATAAATTTAAATTACAAAATTTACCCGTGTTGCTTAATTATTGTTAGTGCGGTGCAGTTGCGCTCCAGACAAAGTTTACCTACGTTCTATAAATATAGTTGGCGCAATGCCGTGCGCCA
>JASAMX010000719.1:15000-52091 GCA_030248175.1 Microlaimidae sp. YZB2_3
ATTTTTATTTTGTTTAAGACAGGGCCTTTTCATAAGCCATAGACACATTGCACCTAACTGTATGCACCAAAAACCAAAAACTAGTAGTTATACTATCTGGTTCACTTGTTTACTAAAAAGCCAGCGTTAACCCTTCTTTTGAGGTTAATTTATAATCTAAAAATAGGTTTTCAGAATCGCAAAATGCCCGAAGCTTTCAACGAGTCCAAATACATCGGAATGGCCGTGTACACAACGTGCGTCATCTGGCTGGCCTTTGTGCCCGTGTACATCATGTCCAAAGAGCAAACGTCCGGCAGGGTGGTGAGCGTTTGCGTGGCTTCCAGTCTGACTGCTTTCGTGGTGCAGGCCTGCCTCTTCGCGCCCAAACTCTACATCATCCTCATCAGGCCGGAAAAGAACGTCCGCAGCGCTCTGACCAACCGTAAGCAAAGCAACCCCTCCAACTTTAAACCCAGCATTTCCACAGCGCCGCCCTCAGGTGCCTTCAATACAGAGGAGTATTCCAGTCGCGACTCCAGTAAGTCTTGATGAATTTTTGCGCATCTTAATTATGTAGGTAAAATCAGCATCCAGCAAAATATTTACTGTGATTTTTAATCCAGCATTTCCGCAAGGCCGCCCTCATGTGCCTCTAATACAAAAAAAGTATTCAAATCGCGACTTCAGTAAGTCTAGGTGAATTACTGACGCATCTTAATTAAATAATATAACTTGCAAGTATAACCGGCATCCAGCAAAATATTTACCATAATTGTGCGGTTTTAAAGTAATTATGGTGCTGGTATTATTATGCGGTATGCTTACATAAAAAATTTAAAAAATAAGCGGTTCAACTACAATGGGTTTATAAAACTTTTACTAAATAAGAACAAGCATTTAAATTCATTAATGTTATTTTAAAAAACGAAAATCCATATTTTTTCAGGTTTATAGTTGAAATGATATTTCGGCAGTTTTTTTTTTGTTATTTTAGTGGATTTCATCGCTTTAACCAAAAGAGTGGACAGTAGTTGCAGTTGCAGTATCGGGACTCAGACCAGTCCCAATAGCCCGGTACAGGCTCCGGTTTTGTTGTCAAAAAGCACATCACCCACCAACTCCTATGAGACAGTGGAAGAACAAAAAAAAAGTTACTATTCCATACTTTCCGGAACTGTTTACCAAGCCATTGATGCTGACGATAGCGGCGATGATGTGGCATTATGATGATGATGTCTGATGGAAGGATTCATGATAGAAGAGAAAAATGATATAGGAGAAGATTTGATGTTGATACCAGCGCCCAACGTTGCATTATTATGATGATGATAATGTCTGTTGAAATGTTTAATCAACAGATGGCTATGAGAATGAACTGGTGATTGCGAGAGTTCCCTGATGATATGGGAGAAGATGTGATGCAGATACCAACGGCGATGATGTGGCATTATAATGTTAAAAAGTAGACAAATTGTCTGGAAAATGACTGATGGAAGGATTCATCAAGGAATGAGAAGAATTCATGAATTCAGGAATTACCTGAAGATCCAGGAGATTCCTGATGGACGGAATCAATTGTGGTATAAGAAGAAAAAAGTAATTCATATACTATGAAGTGGCAATATGACGACGATGGTAAGTAAAAAAATCGTCCCAGGAATATCAGACAAAAAATCACTAGCGTAAAAGCAAAAATAAGGTTACTCTTTATCTATAATCATACATGATGATGATTATAACGTACTAAAGTGTCGGCTAATTCTGACGGAACAATGGTTAGCGGAATAATAGCATTATAAAATAACATAAATCATGCGACAAACAATATCTGTGTATACGGTTGTTCATAAGTGAGCCTAATAATTTCTCTGGAATTAATTGCTCACAAAATTAAAAATTTCCATTCCAAGTTTTCTATGTTATGAAATTACACGTTGTATAAAGCGCTGAAGGAGCACTGTCACAAATCAAATTTCTATATCGCTCGAACAGGACTGCTGCTTTAATACTCAACCTACCTAATTCAACTTTGGTATTTGGAATGCTGCACTACAAGGCTACATTATTTTTAAATTTCAGCTCGATCGATTTAGTCTTAAAGGTGCAGTACCGAGTCAAACTTTTTGCTTGAATTTTTATGATTTTTTGTAACAACCTTACCCCTGCCTCCAATAGCCCACAAAATTTTTTTCATCAAAAATATCTTTGGTTGGTCAGATGATAAGATTCCCTAAAAATCGCGTTTATTCGAAATTATGTACTTGAAAAATTTCTTAATGACTATAAAATTTTAAGTTATAAAAGTTTTACTAAAAGTAAGCGGCTATTTTCTATTTTAATTTGATACCTTTATTGTTAGGATTAGAGCAGTATTTTTTGATATATTGCGTTTCCCGTACAAATAACCCGCGTTTTTTTAGCTAAAAATACTAAGTGTAAACAAAAATGTTGGGCAAACTTAATTAAATTACTGCCGTCGTTTAGTTTTTAACAAAAAAATCGAGCGTTTTTTTTTTGTTCGGGAAACACAATATTTCGACAAATACTGCACCAATCTTAACAATCAAGGTATGAAATTAAAGTAGAAAACAACCGTTTTCTTTTAGTAAAACTTTAAAAACTTAAAATTTTATACTCATTGAGAAATCTTTCAACTACAGAATTCCAAAAAACGCCCTTTCGGGGTGTCATATCTCCTGAAGACATAAAGATATTTTAGCGAAAAAAAAACTTTGTGGCCTATTGGGGCAGTTTAACGTTTTTACAAAAAATCATCAAAATCAAAAACAAAAAAATGGACTCAGTACTGCATTTTTAAAAAACTAATGTATTTTGGGCAATATAGGAATTTGATTTTTTGTGACAGCGGTCTTTTAATGGATTTTTTTTGTTTGTTGCTAGTGAGTTATATTTAATTTATTTGATAATAAAGAGTTGTAAAATTACTGTTGTAACTTAAAACAAAAAAAATTGAAGCAAAAGAAAATGAAGTATACATTAAAAATAAATGGTGAATGATTTTTAATTTTTAATACACTGCTAAAATTTATAATAAACCTAAAATGGCTTGTTGCATAAATTTTATTTTTGTGGAAAACTATATCTGCAATAATTGGACATCGATTAAATTTACCAATTTGACAAATTACCTAAAACTAAAATATTTTAAGCAGACTGCGTGAGATAAAAGTATTTTAATGTAACCTTTTTCAGTAAATTATTACTTACAGTATTATTTAAATCACTATAATTTTCGTGGCTTTAAAAATGTTCTAATAAACCAATAAATGAAGTATAATGAAGGTGAAGCTAAGTGAGAATTCAAATAAAAAGTTGAGTTTATGAAATTCATAGTCGATTGAAAATTTTAATAAAATAAATTTTAAACGTTTATTCTTTATTTGCATACTTTTGGTAAATTTAACTCTTTACATACATACAAACCTAAGCCCGTATTAAAATGGTAGGTTAGAATTTATCCTGGGTTAACGTTTGTGTGCTAATGTATACGCAAAGAAAATCATTATTACCCATGTAACTTTTCGGATTAATATTTTCTATTGTTTTAATACAAAACAATTTATCCACCTGAAGAAGTGGATAAAAAACTCAGCGGAGCAACCATTTCCCGTAGGAAATCCTATCGCATTCTTCCAATTTCCGGCGTATGAATTTACCAATATAAGCAAAATAACTAAACAAAACAGAAATACGGGTTTCATTGGTACTAAAACTGAAGCTAAAGTGCTTTAGTACTAAAGGGTTTTTTGGTCTTAGTACTAAAGCTAAGGCGCAGCAAAACTGAAATCAGCCTGAAAAAACTCTAAAAAAGTAATAGGTCGGGCAAAACGTTGATTTCGCCGAAAAAATGACGGATTAAAATATATATTGTTATCACCATGTCACAATATAAAAGTGATCATGTTATAATTTTTCCCTGTTTTTAATGCAGTTTTTTATTAAACATATTTTTTAAATATTATGATATCAAACTAAAATATTAGTGTTTAAAATTGATAATATGATTAAAAAACGTTATGAAAACTAAATTACAATATAAATATCAAAATATCAACAAAAAAACAAAAAGGGAATATTAGTGGGTTAAGTTGTTGCAAAGGTTTGTTTGTAATTTCGTATTATAAGCAAATAATACAATGTTAAACAGGACACAAGACAAAAAATTTACTAAAATGGATATTTAACCATGTAATAAAAATAGAGAGTGAGTTTGATAAAACTATGCTGGCTGGGTAGGGAATTCCATGCATTAATTACTCGATTCACAAAAAATTTTTTTGTAATATCAAGGTTATATTTATTGCCAAGAAGTTTTGCACCATTTCCTTGCGTACGAGTGTCTATAGTGAAATGTTGTGGGTTTGGTATCAATTAAACCTTTAATTATTTTGTAACACATTTATAGGTCATTTTTTTAAGCGTCGAGTTTGTAGCATATCAAGACCGAATTCAGCTAGTCTATTTTCATAGACAGCATTAGGAAATGAGCGTCGTGAACAGCAATTATATGTTTAAAATATACTAAAATTTCCCGGCACTGTACACCCCTATATGCAAGTATATGTTCCTGTAACTCATTCTTGATCATATTTTAAGTGTATCGGGATTAATTTTTAACTGAGTCCATGGACTGTGACCCCAGGGGCGAGTCCACTAAACGCGTGCTAACTACGTACTATCTTAGCACGTTGTTTAAAACTCTTGTTAATGTTTTAATTTCTGGGTTTTTTCTCAAAAAATCTAACAGAACTTTTTGTTTACTTGGCACAAACTGATATTTTATTAATTTAATACATATTTGTCTTATATACAAACTATTAAATCAATAACCCCTAGTTACGGGTTAGCAAAACTACGGTTTAAGGCTTTATTAAATTTTATTTAAAACAAATATGCATAAAACTCTTTAATAATAATTATTCTATCAAAAAAAAGAGTCCCATAAGTTTTCTCAAGAAAAAACCCAGAAATTAAAACATTAACAAGAGTTTTAAACAACGTGCTCAGATAGCACCTAGTCAGCACGCGTTTAGTGGACCCGCCCCAGAAGGCGCACTAACAGAGTCAGCAAATAAAATTATAGTTTAGAAAAAGAGTTGCGACTTACCGTATTTCTTTCAATAGTAGCCCACCCTCTAAAAGCGGCCATACATCTAATATTAGCCTACCTTTTTACACCCATTTAAAAAGTCTTTCTGATAGAAGTCTAGGCTACTATTAGAATACTGCACGCATTTTTAAGGGTGGTTTATTGAGAGGTTTAGATTAAGGAGAATTCTATGAAGCTGATAAATTATCAAATTATCGTGCTGTTGATTTATTTGCATGAGAGCATAGGTCATTCTCATTAGATAAAAATGAATTTTTTATTTAAAGTTTGAAAAGTATTTTTTTTTACAAAAAAAATGTTCTTCGAACACCATAGCTGCTTGTCCTTTCTTCGTTAAAAAAATGGTAGCCTACTCTCTAAATTGGCTTGGTAATTTATCAATTAGTACTTGTTTGTTTTCAATAAATGTATTTGTAGAAATTAGAAGCGAGTAACCATTAGTATTTTGCTTGCCTCAAAAGAACTTTGTTAAAAACCAAATCTAGCTGACCGCGATATTTGCAGCATTGAATCGACTATTTAACAACAAAAACATTCAAAATTATTCACTAAAGCGGATTATTACAAAGATTAAAAACTGTATTTTAATAATTATTTATCAAATTATTATTATTATTTATTGTTTACTTGTCATTTAAAAGAAAAATACCATTAATATCACAAACATAAAAGTTAATCAAATATATTTATCAAGAAAAAAATGACAAGAGGGCAGGTAAAGGTCGAAGCACTTATATACCTCCCTTACCTAACAAAATACATTAATGCTCAAATTAGTATACACCAAAAAAATTCTTTAAAAATTGTTCGATAGATCTAATTAACTAATACTTATAACAAACACAAAAATCACTTATTTTATTACAATTTAAAAGTTTTTGAATTTATTTAATGTGTTTGCATTTAGAGTACTATTTGGTAAGGCGTTCCATACTTTAAACACACGATTTGCAAAAAAATATTTCCGCGAGTCAATATTGCTGTGAGCT
The DNA here is from genome assembly GCA_030248175.1 of Microlaimidae sp. YZB2_3. Taxonomy (NCBI): domain Eukaryota; kingdom Metazoa; phylum Nematoda; class Chromadorea; order Desmodorida; family Microlaimidae; species Microlaimidae sp. YZB2_3. The sequence goes on from JASAMX010000719.1 coordinate 21,103, forward strand.
AATGGTTTAAGTGTCAATTCGTTTTTTCTTAAATTATAACAATTTTTATCAATCTTAAAAAAATCTGAAAAATTTTATATTGACTAATTGGTTCAAGATTTTATATACCATAACAAGATCGTTTTTTAAACGCCTGCATTCTAGAGATTCTGGAAACAAATATTTATATCTAGATACATAGTTTTGATAGGGTAAATTAGTTTTAGAAAATATTGCGCGGGTGACATATTTTTGTACTTTTCAACAAATTTTATATCCTTCAATAAATAGGGACTCCAAACTGGAGTGTCACATTCCAGGACAGGCCTAATAAAAGTCTTATACGCGCGTAAAATGAAAAAAGGGTTCAGAGTTTTAAAAGACCGAAAAATTAGATTAGCTCGTGAATATGCTTTAGCTGTAATTTGGGAACAGTGCTTGGAAAATTTTAAATTCTCTGTTATACAAATTCCAAGGTCTCGTACTTCTTTGGCTGGTGTAATTTCAATGTTGGAAAGTTTGTAATTTGCTTTATCTATTGATTGATTTCCAAGTGACAAAACACAGCATTTATTAAGTGCAATTTTTAATTGCCAGTCTTGGGACCATTTTGAAAAATTGTTGAGACTATCAATAAAATCTCCATTGTCATTATTTTTGCGTGCAAAATAGAATTTTCCATCATCGGCATACAACTTTATTTTACATGAGCCTTTGATACAATTCACAATGCCGTTTATATAAATCAAAAAAAGTATTGGGCCTAAAACGGAGCCCTGAGGCACACCGGATTTTATTAAAATTGGATCAAAAAAACGCTTCCTACAGCTACAATCTGTGAGCGGTTAGTCAAATAACTATTTATTCATTTTAAAAGTTCGTAATTTATACCGTAAGCTTTAAGTTTAGCTAGTAATTTGGAGTGGTAAACTATGTCAAAGGCTTTAGCAAAATCTATATAGAAAGAATCGATACGAAACCCTGCGTTTTAATAGATTGTCCACTCATTTAGCATAACAAGAAGCTGGGACCCAGTTGAACGTTTTGAAAGAAACCCGTATTGATCTTCACTAATTAAATTATGTGTTTTTAAGTATTTAAGCATTTCGTCTACTATTATGCGCTCAGCTACTTTGCATATATAACTGGTTAGTGATATAGGACGATAGTTTTCTGGGTTAGTTTTACTTATCTTTTTTATAAATAGGAGTGACAATCACTTTTTTCCAGGCACTTGGTAGTGTTCCTGTTTTCATGGTGATATCAAAAAGCACACATAAAGGAACAGCGGCTTCTTTTGAGATGGATCTTAAGAAAAGGGCTGGAAACCCATCTGGGGATCGTGAAATTTTAGATGGGAGCCTCTGAAGTGCTTTTTCTACCTTTTCATAAGTAAATGATATAAAGTGTAATCCAACATTTTCAGGTACTTTTTTGTCTAATTGGGGGATAACACCATTGTCGTGAGTAAATACTGATGCAAAAAAGGTGTTAAATAAATTTGCTTTTTCATTATTATTAACTAAATAAACGTCGTTTTTATTTAACAGTGGGGGAATTGAAGCACGAGACTTTGTTTTTGTATTGATGTATTTATAGAACTCATTTAGGTTTCCTGAGTTGACGAGTTTGCGTTCGCGTGCGGCATAATAATTTTTTATAGCAGTATCATATTGTTTGCAGCACTCATAGTATGTTGGATTTATTACTTAATTTGGAACCTAAATGCAAATTTTTTGGGCTAAAACTTGAATAATTTTTGTATATTTTGTAAAAAGGTGGAATTAAAATAAAATTCTGCGTTCTTATTTGTTTTTTTAAACGTCATTACCGCACAATTTTAATTGGTCTTTTGATGTATGCATTCTAATTTTCAGCGTCAGCCAGATATAATTCAACCATAAATAAAATGAGCGTTTTTAGACAAAAATCACCGAAAACTACAAAAGAACAAACTTTCAAGCAGCATCAACAACGTAAAACTAAACAATATTGTGTCTTTCAACGGCGATTTAACAAAAAACCAAAATGGCGTCGGCTGACATTAAGACGCAGCCCCCACCACGCGAGCACAGAGCTCAGAAATGTCCAATTCAAAATGATTACAGCAATTAAAGCAATAATTAATTGTTTGTTTTGTACTAATTTTTATTTGGCAAATTTTAACCAATTTATTTATTGGTTTTTTAATAATTTCAGAAGAAACAAAATCAAGCAAATAATTTATTACAATTGTCATTGAAAAGAAATTTTCGGTTTTTTATGGTTTAAGGAACATGTTATTTTGTTGTCAGTGAATAATTTCTCTAACTGCAATCTAGAAAGCCCTTGATTAAAAAAAAGTTACAAAGTAAATTTAGAGAGTAGCCTCTAATATTAGCCTACTTCTAATATAGTATAGCCTACATTTCTCCGCCCATTAAAAAAATAGTAGCCTAGGCGTCTATTAAAACAAATATACCGGAAATACTGGATAATTAGAAAACCTCCACAACTTCGAAAATAATATAATAATTATTATAACAAGCGTCCGATAATTTTCATTTGCGCTTTTTTTTAAATATAATAGCGTTTATTTTTAACTTAAAAACTCTAAAAAAGCGACCAATCTAACGAGAATTTTTTCGTATAAAATTTTTAAATAAATATGAATTTGAAATGATATTAAATTTGAAATTTGTTACAATTTTTATTTTGCTTTTCATTTTTTTACTTTAAAAATTAAAAATATAATGCAATAAACAAGAATCATTTGCAATTATTTTTTTAAACATAACCAGAATTTGATATAATAAAAAATAAAATTAAATTAAACAAGCATAACTTAATTCACAATTTCGAGGATTTTTGTTGTAATTTTCTATATATTTTGATCTATTTAAAACACTTAGAAATAGACTTTTCAGACATCTTTTAAAATCAGAAATTGTTTTATTCAAGATCGAAAAAATTATAATTTGTAGCTGTTATCATAAATTTAGTGCCATGGTAACATGCGTGCTAAGAAAACCCCAAATTAAAATTTCATAACCGCTGCCCCTTGAGTTTTTTGTCATTATTATTATTGTCATCATTATTATTTGCAAATGATTCCAAAGCTTTTCAAAAAAATGATAATAAGTTACTAAATATATGTTTTCGCCTTTTACGCAGCTTTTCAGAAAAATCCTTTTAATTACTACCTTGGTACGGAGTCAAACTTTTAGTAAAAACCTTACCGCTTGCTCCAATAGCTCACAAAAATTTTTTCATCAAAATATCTCCAGTAATTCAGGAGATATAACCCTCCAAAAATGGCGTTTTTCGACAATTTTGTACTTGAAAGATTGCAATGGGTATTAAATCAATGGATATTAAAATTTAAATTGCAAAATAAGCACTCAAAGAAATCGGCTATTTTCTATATTAATTTTATACCTCGATCGTTAAGATTAGTGCAGTAGTTGTCGAGATATTGCGTTTCTCGTACAAAAAACCACGAAATTTTTGCTAAAAATACAAAGTGACGGCAAAAAGAACTAAATCAAATCACTATTTCGTTTGGTGTTTTTAGCAAAAAAATCGCGGGTTTTTTTATATTTTATATTTTTATTTTATACTGCACCAATCTTAACGATCGAGGTATCAAATTAAACTAAAAAGCAGTCGCTTTCTTTAAGTGCATATTTTGCAATTAAAATTTTTAATTTTTGAAAAACGCCATTTTTGGAGGATCATATCTCCTGAACCACTGGAAATATTTTGATAAAAAAAATTTTGCGGCCTATTGGGAACAGGAGTAAGGTTTTAACAAAAAATAATCAAAATCAAAGACAAAAAGTTTGACTCGGTACCACACCTTTCAATATCTTTTCTAAAATTTTGTAATACTTTTGAATTCTTAATTTTACCCTCCGGGAAGGGGGTCAAAATTAACCTCCCAAAAAGCAAATTGTGTCAAAAAACACACGGATAAAAAAAATTCTTACAAGAGTGGTATATTCTTTGTTAGTTATTCTTGTTCATTTTTATTAATCGCATTATTCAAAAGGTTTTTAATATGTGTACTGACTATAAAGCCAGTACAAAAATTATGTGTACTAAAAAAACTTTAGGCGAGCATATCTCGTTAACGGTCAGATCAATGTATAGAAAACTTTATTAGTGTATGCCACTGCAACGACAAAATGTTTTCTCATACACTGTTTTTATGCTTACTTGAAGTTTTTTTAGTCTACATAATTTTTGTACAGACTTTACCCTATTCACACATTAAATTTTAAAACGTTACTACTTGCGTGGGTTGTTTGTGCGCGCGGTTAATGGTTAATAGGCCTAAATATAACACGATAATTACGAGTGTACTATAAGCCACACATCGCCATATAATTTTAATAATTATCGTGCTTAAAACCGGATATTTTGACATGTTACAATATAAATCTTTTATTTACAAAACTAAAAGCCGCTGCAAAATTTGTCATGAAATATGAAAAATATGAAAAATATGAAAAATTAGCGGTTTACAATGCGTCAATAAAGCTATTATATAGAGAACACAATAAATAATAAATTATGTAATGATTTTATATTCCAGAAAACAACTATAGTTTAACTATATTTGTCACTTTTCCTCCGCAACATTTTATTGAAAAATTAAATTCGAAATTTAATAGTTTTTCACAACTCAAAACATAAATAATCTTGTGTTTTAATTAAAGGTTTGGCACTACTGTAAAATTAATTAATTTTAAGGCATCAATTTTAATTAGGGCACATTTCAAAAATGCAAAAAAGCCGTGGAACTACCCCAAACAACTATATAAGTGTAATATAATCACTTTAAACAAATTATACAGGAATAAAATAGTTCGAATATTTGAAATTAATTATTCTAATATTATTATTATACGTACAATGACACCCGTTCCGGTGTTTGCACTGACTAATTTGCACGCAAAAAATATAAATAACAGAAACATTTTACAATATTCATATTTTACAGAGCATAATAACCAAAATATTTACTTTTCCTTTGTAAAAGTTTTTTAATAACTATTAATATAAACTCACTGTAAAAAATTAAAAATGATTTGGATACTCACATTACTGGTATTGTGTTTCTGCACTGGCGAGGTGGGTTTTTTTGAACAGATTTAAAATAAGTGAAAGCTTTCAGTACTTAGTTTATAAAGTCAATTACTTTATATTTCTTTTTAAAGAGAATGACGATAATATTTTTAATTTGTATTATTGTATTATTAACATAAAAATATTTATTTTAAGTTGTTCTTAGTTTTTCCCGCTTTTTTTTGGTTTTACTTACACACACACGTATTGGAGCTTTAACCCGGTAAGGACGGGGTGCCTGAATTGGGAAAAACGGTTTTTACCTGCCTCCTACCTGCCTCCATTGGAAATTTTGTTGCCTCCTACCTGCCTCCACCCTGCCTTCTACCTGCCTTCGAGGCAGTTTTAGCTGCCTCCTACCTGCCTCCACCCTGCCTTCTACCTGCCTTCGAGGCAGTTTTAGCTGCCTCCTACCTGCCTCCACCCTGCCTTCTACCTGCCTTCGAGGCAGTTTTAGCTGCCTCCTACCTGCCTCCACCCTGCCTTCTACCTGCCTTCGAGGCAGTTTTAGCTGCCTCCTACCTGCCTCCACCCTGCCTTCTACCTGCCTTCGAGGCAGTTTTAGCTGCCTCCTACCTGCCTCCACCCTGCCTCCTACCTGCCTCCACCCTGCCTCCTACCTGCCTCCACCCTGCCTTCTACCTGCCTTCGAGGCAGTTTTAGCTGCCTCCTACCTGCCTCCATTGGAAATTTTGTTGCCTCCTACCTGCCTCCACCCTGCCTTCTACCTGCCTCCGAGGCAGTTTTAGCTGCCTCCTACCTGCCTCCTAACCTCTATATACTTTAAAATAGGAGGCAGGGTCACCTGCCTCCTACCTGCCTCCGAGGCTGTTTTACCTGCTCCTACCTGCCTCCAGTCTTCGGAAGGCAGGTTCAAGAGCCGTCCTTACCGGGTTAAGGCTGGTTCATACTTATGTAAAAACTTCCTTTGGACCAAGTCCAAAGGACAATTTTAGAAGAGCCAAAACGTCTTTTGGACGAAGTATTAATGCTACTTTAAATTTGTTATTTGGACAAAATCCAAAGGAAAAAATCAAAAGGGAAGAGTCCAAAGGACAAAAAAGTATGAACACGTTATCCTTTGGACAAAAGAGGAAAGTTTAAAGGACGTTTTGACGCTGTCTTTTATACATAAGTTTGAACCAGCCTTTAGAGTTCAAATTGGAACGCTTGGAGTTTGGACCCAAACACAAAGTGCTTATTTGCGACCTTTAGTCAATGTGTACTGTTACCTTAAAATAGCTTAAGTTTACTCAAACCTTCTACCGCATTTTTGTGATAAATATGTCTGTTTCTTAACAAGTTTTAATTTTATCATAAATAAAATTTTCAATAGCGGGCTTATCAATTCAAATTTAACATAAATTTGCATATAAAAAATATATGCAATCAGTCATATACAACAAATTTGGATTTTCATAAAGTTTTGCAGAAACAGGACTTAGGTAGCCGAAAACTTAACGTGTAACTATTTTGTTTGGTTCCTACCAGTAACAGATAAAAAGGAATATTTTTCTGAAAAAAAGTTGACAACGATGGGTTTGTTTTGTGTGGCAGACTATACAAAAATGCCACTTCTTAGTTTTTACAGTTTGAAACAAAAGTAAGGTAGGTAGCTAAGGTAAAAGGTAGCAAAAGGTAGGTAGCTATATATAAACATTTATTAAAAATTAAGAAAGCTTAAAATAGTTTTTTAAACTTTTTTCGATTTTAGATATTGGTTTATAACTTGGAATTATTCGTTCATAATATAAAAATACAATAATAAATATACAATATAATAAAAAATAGAATATACAATAGAAAATGATTGCAATGAATTTTCTTAAATTTTTTTCTGGCGCCGCAAAACCAGCTCACGCAAAATAAAATATTTAGTCAATGCGTGTATTTTATTTTTTATTAAATTAATCCTACCGGCGAAAATATTTATCCCCCTCTTGAGTAAGATACATTCTTATTTTTAAGAATTCTTATTCTTAAGGATCTACCTAGCATTACAAAAATGTGGGTCCGCGGTCCCGCCGCGAAATCAGAATTCGTTAAAAAACCAATGATTTTTACCAAATTTTTTCACAAACCGGAGATTAAACAACTATATTAAAACAATTTCGACTATTTTTGTTAACTTTCGACCATTACTTTGAGCTATATTAAGCGTAACTAAGGTTTCTCAAATGTAAATTTTTTTGATTAATCAGAAAAAAAAACATTTCGTGATGCTTGCTTAAATACAAAAAGACCACTAAAATTTTTCAAGTAGATGTTTTACTTTTGTATATAATATTTCCTGTTTCAAAAATAATACAAAAAATGCATTTAATTTGAGAGGAAGTTTATTTCGTGGAGGGACTGCCGACCTAATTTTTGTTATGCTAGGTAGGTCCATAAAAAAAATTTAACCCGACCAACAATACATGAAAATTAATTAATAAAGAAAAAAGAATGAGAAATGAAGAACAAATTATATGGGCTATGTGTGGATCCTACCTAAATGCATACGTATGCATATGTTTATATGCATACGTATGCATAAATTCATATGCATACGTATGCATATTTTTTTAGTTATATGCATAAGTATGCATTTTTCCGCAAATTGTATGCATGCGTATGCATTTTTTTGAAACTTTTATGCATAGGTTGCATTTTTTTTAACTTTTATACATACGTATGCATAAAAGTTGCAAAAAAGTGCATACGATGCCTATACTTTCCGGAAAAATACATAAGTATGCATATAAATTGCAAAATATGCATACTTATGCATATTTTGGAAATTAAATAAAGAAGTTTTTTTTTGTTTTTTAAGAAAATATGCATAGGTATGCTAATTTTGCAACTCATATCATTTTTCGGAAAGTATATGCATACGTATGCATTTTTTGAATGCATAAATGTTAGAAAAATGCATACGTATGCATAAAAGTTTAAAAAAAATGCATACGTATGCATATACTTTGCGGAAAAATACATACGTACGCATATAACTAAAAAAATATGTATACGTATGCATATGAATTTATGCATACGTATGCATAACATATGCATACGTACGCATATGCATACGTATGCTTTTAGGTTGGATCTACAAATAGCCCGTTTAATTTCTTCTTCATTTCTCATTTTTCTTTTCTTTATTAATTAATTTTCATGTATTTCTTGACTTGACTATGACTTTAACCTGGGTAAAATTGATTTCTCACTCGCATTCTTAAGCACGTAAAAAAAGTTATCCCGGGATAATTTTTAACCGCGCGTCAGAACCAATAGGGGTAGCCCTATTGGTTCATTGGTCACAATCGAACGAATATTAAAACTTAAATTTTTTGCCCAGGAAATTTTTTGCAAAACTTTATCAAAATCCAGCAATCATTAAGGAATTTGATTTATTAATACGTCCTTCAAAAAAGCAATCTTCAAATGCTTTTTAAGAACCCAACCATTTTATTTTTTACTGATTTTGGTGTAATATAAGTTTAAACTACACCGAATTCTGTTTTGCCCAGGTTTCTTATCTTCGCGGTCGCAAAAACATATGGAATTGAATAGAACACAATTACACGTTTTATCTCAAAAGCATAGCACATAACATACCAAAAACTTACGTTATGTGTTATTCTCTTGGGATAAAAGGGTTAATTGTGTTCCGTGCAAATTATCTAGTCCAAATTTTAATATAAAAACTTTTTTTTTATAAAAAAATTTAGGTTTGCTTATTTTTTGAACGGCAATATCTCGGTAAACTTTGAACAGATCAAAAAAGTCAATAAATCATTTTTGGAAAACCGAGTATGCGTGAAAATCGTACAACTTATTTTCACTAGTGAATAATCGCTAAACACAAGTTCGATAACCCTTAAGGGTTTATTCTCTATAGTTTTTTATTTGGTTTTTTAGTCTGCAGCCGCCACCCCAACCCTGACATGCACTGATGAAACAAATGGAAATGAAACCAGTCGAAAATGCGAGTAAGTAAAATTAGATGAACTAAGGCTATAAGTTTGCCTGTTGTGCTTAACTACCTCACCTAACAATTATGTTGTAAGAATGTTTCAGATAATTGGGCGTCTCATATATAGATGAGTTGTGTTGTAAGATAAATTGAGCTGGGTGTGGCGTATTAAAGCCCCGTAAATACTTAGCCCAAAATGTTTGAAAGATTTCTGAATTTTAAAAACTTTTTATTATTTATTTTTAGGTCAAAAAGTCAAAAATACAAGAAAAATTTAAAAAAACGCCCTAGAATTATCCAAAATTGAGTGGTTTTTTTGGCGGGTTGTCCTTTGGACACTTTGAAAAAAAAAATATAAACCATGCTTATATAAGGCTGTTTGTTCATATTAAAGAACTGAGGATAAAGATAAGCCGAGTCTATCTTATTCCGTAAAGTTGTTTTTTGCTGTTTACAAATGTTCGCTGTGCTGTGCTATTAAATCAGCGAACATAATCACGATGGATGCAGCAAAACTGCCTGGGAGGCGGTAAAAGGCAGGTCTTAGACCAGTAAATTTAGAATAAAGAGAGGTTGGAAGCCAGTTAAAGCCAGATAGGACGCAGTAAAACTTTGAATGAAGAGGACAGTATAAGCCAGGTAAAAACCTGTCTTCCTTAGTGGATTAATACCCACACCTGAAGAGTTTCAAATAATCTTTGAAATTAATTTTTATTTATTTATTTTATTCAATTTTTATTTATTTTGTTTCAGGACAGGAACATACATAAACAAACTAAAGTTAAAATCTTTCAGGGTAAAATTAAGTGTGTAACCACTCTCCGCCGGGAAGAAATAAACAATAAACCCGCGAGCGAGAAAAATTAAAAAAAAGTTTTCAGCGTTTATGTAACCAATTATTATTTATTTGCGTCATGTATTTCTCTGCACGTGATATTTTCTCAAAAAACGAGTGGCTACTTTACCAGTCATTTATTTTCACCTTGATGGAATTTATCTTTACACTGAAATGTTTTAGAAAAAATATTTATTTTTTTAATCATTGATTTTTTAACGTACCCTTCCCTGTTCACCAAATCCAATTCCCATAAATTAAGATTTTTAAAATCGGTTTATTTACAGTTCGGACGGTTACGTATGCGAATATAAAAAGGTATCCCAAAGCGAAGAAGTGGTATACATGCAATATAAATGCGAAACTAGCGGGGAAGAATGCATTTACGATTATAAAAATGAGGACTCTGAGAAACGGCAAACCTGGACATGCAGTAATATTAATTTGGGTTGCCAGCTGATCAAATCGGATGTTTCAGGTGCGTAGTCGTCCTTACTATAACAGAATAAGTCAGAATCGACATAAAACACACGTAACTGTGACTTTTTAATCTTTTAACACACAGATATTATAAACCTTATGAGTTAGCGTCAAGCTGATTTTTATTCTGGTTGTTTACGTCAGAATAACCAGGCAATGTTTGCAGTTACGAAAACGATTTTAAATGCTTTTAAGTAAGAGTTCGTCGAAAAATAAAGAACGAAACGAATGAATGGATAGTATTATTCCACTGTTAAATGTTGTAAATAAATTCTGATTTACATTTCTTATAAACACAACCTTTTTTAACAAAACTCGGCTCACAAAAATCAAAAATTCAATAAATTATCATGTTAAACTTATTCGTTGTGAATCACAAAATGAAAATTAAAAACTAAAACAAAACAGGTGCGCATTTTTCGAGCGTGGAGCTGAAAATTTTAATTTATTTTAAAAAAATCCGCAGGTAATATATTCACAAAAAAATAATAAACGCTGATAAAACACTTTTCAATCAATCTTTAACTCTAAAAAACGGTAAAACTCTGGCAATATTAAAGTAATTTAAAAAACCGCGTTGTCAATTTATTTGTATTTTTAGGAAAAACAAAATAATGTTTTTAGAATAATATATTTTATTCGCTTTAATTTGTGGTTTGCAATGGTAGTATCAGAATAATATATTTTTTGCGTTTTGATTTGTGTCATTATTTATTTATTAGGTAAAATGTCAATTAAATACAAAAAATATAGAAAACCATTAAAATGATCATTAAAATAAAAAAACAAAATCTACCTTATAGGTGTTAAATTCACTTTAAATATCACACAAGTTGCTTTTTTTGAGAGTCAACATTAATTGTAAGCTGTTTTTATATTACTTGTTATTTTTTATTGAAAAAATTTCTTGAGGAGTTTTTTAATTGAATTTTAATGTAAATCGTGAGTCTCTAAAAAAAATTCTTAAAAATTTTAAAAGTTAGGTTAAAAGTTTTAAAAATTTTAAAAGTTAGTTTCAAAAAACATACCTAAGTTTAAGTTTTTTCACAATTTTTTTGTCTAGACTAACGACTAAAATTAACTAAGAATACATAACAAAGAATGTATCATTGTTTATTAAATTTCTTCCCTATCCGTGCATCGCTTTGACAGAAATTTAACCTCCCGGGGGGTTAAATTTAACCCCAGGGGGTTAAATTTAATCCCCTGGGGAGTCGAATTTGACAAATTCTTCTTAAAACAAAAAAACTGCCAAAACTAGCCAAAAGACAGGAATGGGTCAGGTAAAACCAAGGACGGGTAAAACCAAAAACAGGTAAAACCAGAGACAGGTAAAACCAAGGACAGGTAAAACCAAGAACAGGTAAAATCAAGGACAGGTAAAACCGAGCGCAGGCAAAACCCAAAGTGACGTCATTGAGTTATTTTTATATAACGTAAACACTGTTGTTTTTTCAGCCGAATTTTCGCCAAGTGGAATGCTTTAACACAGGAGCAAGTAATAGCTAACTCTTTATCTTAATTCAAAAATACGTTGTATAAATGGTTCATGTAAGAGCTTTACTGGCCTTTGAACCCTTTTATAGCTAAACTATGTTTATATTTCTGTATTGTGTTGGCGACCGTAATCGGCTCGCATTTTAATGTTGTATGATGTTTGATGTTATGGTTTATCTAGAATAAACACTTTGACTTGACTTGACTTGATTGTTTTTATTTAGGTGTGTGTACCAACGACAATGCGTGCACAGGTGGCACAGATGTATCCACTCTAACAAACGATGTCGCAATTGCTGATCACACTAAATCTGGTTGGTGCGGTCAAGTTAGCACATGCGCTGTGCTTATAGCCAATGTTCCATCTTAATCAATTACCGAAAGTGATATGATTAATTAAGATTGACTTATAAGTCACTTAATAAAACTTATAAATTATTATTAAATTTATAAAACTTAATTAAGTCATACATTAAATGATTTATTTGAAAATAAATAAAGTAGGCAGTACTCTTTGGCGTTCCGCTAATTAGATTTTTTTGTTATATAAAATCCACCAATAGAAGCACGTAAAAAGATAAAATTTGGGTTTACCACCAACTAAGCTTTGGGCTGTTTTGTCAGTGGAGTCCGGAATCCTACTGACAATATAGTTTGACAGTTAGTCTTGATCATTTTTGGTGGGTTATTGCTGTGGTTTCTGTTTTTTTAGTAGTTTTCTTTTATGTTCAATGTTTATATAGGTAGATGCAAATTTCAGTGCTGTAATGTTTACAAGCTTTTGTGTCTTTCACGTCTATGTATTTACATGACAAAATAAATTTATTTATTTATTTATTTATTTATTTATCTAGTTTATTTATTTATTTATTTATTTATTTATTTATTTATTTATTTATTTATTTATTTATTTATTTATTTATTTATTTATTTATTTATTTATTTATTTATTTATTTATTTATTTATTTATTTATTTATTTATTTATTTATTTATTTATTTATTTATTTATTTATTTATTTATTTATTTATTTATTTATTTATTTATTTATTTATTTATTTATTTATATATTTATTTATTTAACTCAAATTAAGTAGGGAGGATACATATAATTAAAATTTTCGGCCCCCTTCTGCATCTCATCTTTTTCCCCAAAAAATAATTTACAGCTATGTGGGAAAAATCACTACTCTGAAATCGAAAATCATGAGAAAACAATGGAAAATCTGTTGGCGCAATGCTTATCTTAAAAGTTATAATCTGAATCCTAACAATTTGGTTGACTTTAAGACCTTTTGACTATTTATGGGTTATTAGGTTATGGTTAGTACTAATTTTTTATACTCGTTTTATTAAACATAGTTTTTGAATAAAACCCTTTTATTAAAAAACGTAACACCAACAAAAAGAAATACCACCAATATGTAGCATACCACCATAAATAGCACACTCTTAACACAAAAGAAATACCAACAATATAATTTTATTTGTTTAATTTTGAATACAATAATATTAATCAATTTGCGGTTTTATAAACAAGAAACTGCTTTTGGTTGAAATCCGGTATTATTAACCTGTCCCAAAATAGTCTCTCTTTCCACGCTCTCTCCCACAGTATGACATTTGCCATAGGGTGATCTGACGACGGTAGGGTATGATATGATCTACGGTTGTCATTATTAAAGCCCCCTGGCTAAGGTGTTTTATCTCTCTAAACATACTTATTAGATTTCAAATACCCTGTTTGGAATTGTTAACCGAGAGAATATTTTGAACATTTTTTAACAAGGTAATTTTTGAAAAAATTAAAAAAGTAGTTGGGTAGTTGGGTTTAAAAGTATCATTTATCTGACTAAATTACAATAATTTTTATTAGTTTTAAAGTAACAATAATTTTCTTCGTTTGAAAAATTACAAAGTAAATTTAGAAATAACTACTAATAGGATTTTTGTTCTTAGTAATATGTATAGCTGAGGCAAGGAGAAATTGGAATTAGCTGGCAAAAGCTCGGCCAAAGGAACAGACCTGGAAAAACGTAAGCTTTTGCCAAAAAAAAAACGACAGGTAAAAAATACATTTTTAGTGTTTTTGCCAAAAAATATGATTATGTCATTTTATAATTTTTCCTTCATTTTGACGCAGTTTTTAAGTGAAAATGATTTTCAAATATAATTATATGAAACCAAAATACTGGTGTTTATAGAACAAAAAACAAAAAAAATTAATTTGATTCAGTATAAAAACTTAAGTTACAAAAGATTTATTCAAAAAAAATTTCTCTTTTTTATACCTTAATTATTAAGATTCATTAATCAAAAGTTATTTTAAAGCCAGAATAATATTTTTGTAGGTTTAATATTTTTAATTTTAGTTTACAAGCATGCGATGTTAAAGGAATTAATAAAAAAAAAGAATTTAAAAAAAATAATTTAAAAAAAAACAATTATTGTTTTAAGGAGATAAAGATTTAAGGTAGTACTTCACAGTTTTTTGTTTTTTTTTTGACGACAGATCTTTTTGAATTACATCTTACTATACGTAGTTTGACCCGCTGATTCAATTTTTAACATTCATTTTTCTGTAAAAAAATGTTATCGTCCACAATCATCAAATAACATCAATAAAATACATGTCAAAAATACAAAACATTAATAAAGTTTATTACTAAAAATATTCTATTTTTTCATTTTTTATTTAGCGTATCTTAAATAATAGAACATTTTTTTAAATTTAAAAGCTAAAAACTAAAAAAAAAATTTTTTCGGCGTTAAAAGTATGGTCGAGCGAGAACTCAACCCCATGGATCCGAGGATTCGAGCCCGACGTACTAACCACTCGGCTACTGGGTCAGCTGTGATTTTCAATTAAAAGCAACTTTTAAAGGAATGGTTCAAAATGTAGTTTCTCGGCGTCAATTTAAAAAAAATTAAACGAAAATTAAAAAATTTGATTCTTTATTTTTAAAGAAAAGTTTGGAAATAGTTAGATATAGGCTTTTACCATTTCTTTTTTGATTGTAAACGATTAAAAAAGGACTTCAGGATTTTTTTTAATTTATATTTTTATAAAAAAACCTTTTTCGCATTTTAAAAAAAATCCTAAAGTCCTTTTGAACCCAAACCACCTCTAAAAATTGCCCCATATATTACTCTAATTAATTGTAAAATTTCGCACAAAAACAACGAATCAAATTTTTTTATAAGGCCTCATTGTGATTTTCAGAGGTAGAATACATGGACATCTTTTGCGAACTGGACAAACTTTTCGGTGATGTTTTTATAACCACTGCATAGCACAGAGTCTTGACTTTTTATAGCACCCCACTTTTATGGGCCAAAAATAATATTTATGATGATATGCGACTTGTAGTCCAAGTGGTCAAAACTGTGAAGTACCTTAAAGGAACTAAATTTGGTGTAATACACTTACAAAAAACTCACAGTTCAGTTGAAACAGAGTGTTTCTGCAAAAACAAATAAAAATAAGGAAAACTATATTTTTTGCCAATTGGAACCACTAATTTTCGTAATGTTTGTATTCTGACAAATAAAAAACAACTTAAAATCTTATTATTCATTAAGAAGGAAGAAATATTTTATTTAAGGCTTTTTAAACGAAAAACAATATATTTATAAATATATAACAAACTCAGATCATGAACAAATATTTTTTTAAGTATATAAATAAAATGCTAAAAATATACCATAAGAAATATCATTTTAGGTCGATGGAGCCAAGGAAATTTAGAGCTGAAACTTAAAGCCAAAAAAATAGAATTTGGAGCCATAAGTTTGGAATTTGGAACCGAAAATAAAAATCACTAAAACCTATACCTAATCCTACGCGAAGCTTAAAGATAAGCCCAAACCAATTTTTCTCATGGCATCTAAGTTCCTAAAAAATTGCTACGTTCCAAATTCCCCTTTTTGCCGTTCCAAAAGTTCTGTATCAAGAATATCTAATATTAGCGAAACATTTTAATATTTTTTACCATAAACGCAAGAAAAGCAGAAGGTAAAAAATTAAATAATAAGGGCAAAATAAATTTATACTATAATCAAATTTAAACAACAGATTTATTTAATAGATTTATGGCAAACACTAAATCAATATAAGAAAGAATTTACGTGGTCACAATGAAATCCTTAAGAACATCGCAGATTTTTTATTATATTTTTCGTACCAAAGAAATTACACAAGTCGCTATACGGTGTGACATGGAGTATCGAACAGGGACTTAGAGCGGTTGTTATTAAAACTATAGATAATAATTAAACTCGTAACGAAAAGGGTTGAGTAAACTTTATAATAAGATTCTGAATAAAAAAGAGTACCAGGAAATTGTTAAAAAAACATTACAAAAAAACAAGCTCTAAATTTAACAAGATTACAAAATGAACCACTTGGAACAATTTTAAACACCTTTTAAGAAAACATACTTAAAGAAAACATATAGATATATTTATAAAAAGACAGAGCACAGTATATATAATTAAGCGCCTGCTTTTTATGTTCCGTCTTGAAAGTTTACCATATAATATAAAAGGATCAACAAGTAGCTATATAACTAAAATTATATCAATACTATTATCTATTTTAAAGAAATGCTAAACGTACAAATATGGAACTTAACCAACTAGAAAAAGAAGCGAATAAAATTAAAAAAAATTAGCTTATAATCTAAAAATACGCTAAAACAGTATGATAATAAAAAAATATCAAAAAATTACGAATTATAAAACATAGGGTGCATTTATACGATGTAAGGCAAATTGGATAGAACTGGGAGAACAATACCAACTTTTTTCGACTTGAAAAAAGAAGGTCAGTGGGACAAAGTATAAATAAATTTTTTTTGCTATTTTCACAATTACAAAAACTTTATATTGTACGTTTAAAAATTTACATTTAACAACCTTAAGATCGGTAATATTGTTTTTAACTTTAGGAGAAAAAGATGTGCCCTTCCTACCTAGGAGTTTAAAAGTTTTGCAGACCTACCTACTTCAACCCATTTAGCAGCATTTTTATCGTATTCAAATTTGGCAAAATAGAAGTTTCCTTTTTTGTTCGGATTCTCTCGAACAGAGAAACTTGTTTTTGTACCGAGTTTTTTTAAGCTTTTCAACAAAAGCTTCATATCTCATTGTTCTGAGTGTTTTCAGCGCATCTCTTTGGTTTTTCGTCATGGAACTACGCAGTTCTAGTTAGTTTTCTTTCAGATATTTGTTTTCAGGATCGTTGTAGATGCCTTCCCGTTTATTCAACAGACTTTTAGCTTTGATCGCTCCTTGACCGTCTTCGTTTATCATCGTGATTTTATCAAGGCGTGAAACACGGAAATCTGTACGGATTTTTCCTAAGCGCTTCACCGAAAGGACATCTTTCCAATAATGCTGCAGATTTAGATATTTAAATTGAGTTTTAAGTTTGTTTAAAAGTTTATTTACAGATTCGTTGCTGGTTTCGGGTAGATTTCTGAGGACGAGTAGCGTTTTCATTTGTTTTTTGGATAGTATTTCCTTTAAAATGTGGTAAACAAGCGCAGAAGAAGGAGCCAAGCTTTTCTTAACCAAATCAGCATAGGATTTGGCGGTACTAGATACTTCAGATAGGCTGGAGGACATATTCTTAAGCATATATTGTAAGGTTTCCAGGTTTTTTGTGGGTGCTCAACAGCCGAGTTTAGCTCGTTTCATAAATCTGCAACAAAATTATTGTTGTTTTCTGAAGGATGACGAATACATCGATTAGAAACTCTACCAGCAGGTTTGCCGCAAGCTACCTTTTCACAGAAAAAAAACGGACTTGGAACAGGGGTCCGCGTAATTCCATTAGCTGTTTAGTGGAAGCACAAGGCTTAAAATTCGAAAGCCCAATACATTTGAAATGAAAATCTGCATTGCAGTTATAACACTCCAAGTATTGAGTGAAGATCTCCCCCACTTGACCTTTACAAGCTGTGCAGAGTACATTACTCAAAGCTTCATCTCATGTCTCACTTGTGCTCATATTGATTAATAACCAAAACAAGAGTAGATTAATGAAATAAATAATGTATGTGTCTTTGAAAGATTTTTGTTCATAACCGGTATTTGAGAAAAATGTCTGACAGGCTCACTGTTATGAACTGCACCAAGGCGAACCGCAGAAGTTTGTTTTCAGATTTTAGCGTTTTTGTGACAGTTTTAATATTTCGAAAAAATGGAGTTTTTATTTTTAATAAAAGAGTTTGTATAAGAGTATTAGTTTACATTAAAAAATAAGAGAGCTTTACACAATTAAAAAATTATATATAAATACCTAATTGAATTTTTTTATTCGGGTTATTTACTAGCCTTGAAAAATACTCTAAGAATAGAGCAGGAAAAAGGGGCGATTTTCCGGGCGTATGTTTAGACAGAAAATATGTGGACTAGTCTGAGATGGAGATTATAAAGACTATAGAAAGTTTGCATTTGGTTTGGCCAGCTGCTCACTAAATAAAAATTTCTACCATATGATAATGATTTGTTTATACATTGATCTAATAACACAGCACTGTTGCATTTTTTTAGTTTGATGAAATGTCAATTGAAAAAATCATACTCACAGCAATTTTTGACAAGCGCGAAATCGCCACTTTTTCAAATTTATAGTTGTTTCTTACACATACAAATATAACCTTCAAATTGAAAAAGTGGCTATTTCGCGCTTGTCAAAGATTGCTGTGAGTATGATTTTTTCAATTGACATTTGATCAAACTAAAAAAAAAATGCAACAGTGCTGTGTAATTAGATCAATGTATAAACAAATCATTTATTTAGTGAGCAGCTGCTCAAACCAAATGCAAACTTTTTATAGTCTTCATAATCTCCATCTCAGACTAGTCCACATCTTTTCTGTCTAAACATACGCCCGGGGAAAAATCGCCCCTTTTTCCTGCTCTATTCTTAGAGCATTTTTCAAGTCTAGTCCACCACTTTTTTTGAATTAAATTAAATTAAAAAATAGCCTAATAAACTATAGTTTTAAGTGCGCAATGACATATGTTTATATTCATTCCGGTGCCGAGATATATTTTTTAAATAAAAAATAATAAGAAGAAGAAGATTTAAATAAATAAATAAATTTAAATTACAAAATTTACCCACGTTGTTTAATTATAATTAGTGCGGTGCAGTTGCGCTCCAGGCAAAGTTTATTTACGTTCTCTACATATAGTTGGCGCGATGCCGTGCGCCAATGATTGCAATTATAGTTTTTAAAGTAAAAATCATAATAATAATAAGAAGATGATGAACATGAATTACAAAATTTACTTGCGTTCTCTAAGTATAGTTGGCGCGGTTTCGTGGGTTAAATTGCAGTGTGGTACTCCCGCACCACCGATGATTACCGGCGCGTGGCGCTCCCGCGCCACCGACGCTTGTTATTATTTTTTAATAAATAAAACTTTAAATTAATTTCGCCATCAGAAATGCAAGAATTAAAAAAAGTACTCTGTTGTTTTCGGCAATTTCTGCGTGGTTGAAGCAGATGGCGCTGGGAACTGGTTCCATTTCTGCCACCAATTAAAACCCGTCTGCTTTTTTTGTGCGGTTTCTATGAAGGGATGTTGGTTGTCTGCTCTGTAAAATCCTTATTGTTGCCAAAAGGCTGTTATTGTGCGGTTGGGATTTTTTATTTGCCTATTTTTCAAATTTTTTTATTTTGATCAATAAATCGAGAACAAGGACCTAATTAAAAAAAGTGCTTCCTAAGAAAGTTGCGTAATTCCTTCTTCTTTCTAATGAGCCCATGTTTATTTTTGATCCATCAGTAACGAATGAGAATTATCGCTATTAAGGTCCGTTCACACTTACGTACAATGCACAATGCACGATGCATAATGCACAATGCACGATGCACAATGCATTATAGTACCTGTTCACGTTTACGCACAATGCATAATGCATTAAAACGAAAACTATTGCTAAATACGGTTTAAAATGCTTGTTTCTCTTATTAAAAAACGAAACCTAACAAAAAATAGCGTTGCTGCAAATCCAGGTTGACAAAAAACTCAAATTGACCCATTTTGGGATAAACAATCCTGAATATTAGTCAACAAAGCTAAAAAAAAAACAAAATATAGTTCTAAAATCACTCTTTTTGTACTTATTTTTACATAGAATTATGTTTTATATCTGTGTA
This sequence comes from Microlaimidae sp. YZB2_3, assembly GCA_030248175.1. Lineage (NCBI taxonomy): Eukaryota > Metazoa > Nematoda > Chromadorea > Desmodorida > Microlaimidae > Microlaimidae sp. YZB2_3. Next base: position 41,135 of record JASAMX010000719.1, read on the forward strand.
AACACAAACATATATTTTAAATTTTATGTATAATGAAATGTGAAGTTGTTTGTTTAAAAATATTTATTATTTGATTCGTTTGTTAAGCAGAAGAGTTCTCAACGTAGGTACTTTGCGAAAAATGTACGTACAAATTTTCGAAGCGCGCTGCTACTCGCACAAAACTTGGAACGCCGTTCCAAGTCCGATAATGCATTGTGCATTGTGCGTAAGTGTGAACACCTATTTTCGGAGTTTTAATGCATTGTGCTTTGGGCATCGTGCATTGTGCATAAGTGTGAACGGGCCTTAAAGGATGGAGCGTTGGTATAATAATAATAATAATAAGAAGAAGAAGAAGAAGAAGAAGAAGAAGAAGAAGAAGAAGAAGAAGAAGGTTCTGAATTTCAAAATTTACTCACGTTCTCTAATAATGGTTGGCGCGGCCGCACGGGGCTAAATCGCCCCGTGGCGCTCCAGCGCCACCCATGATGTGGCAGCATAAGTATTTCAGGGAAGAACAAATAAAACCGGAACAGTGGGAGTTTAGTTGATTTATGAGATTTTGATATGAGACAGAATTTTTTCCTTCCTTAAATGGACGGAGATCCTCTAATGCTTGATATTAAGACTAGAAACATTGCTATTTAGTACCAAATATGTGGAATTCCAATATATAACTATTTTTCAAATGTGTTTATTGACGTCAATAATTAAAAACCCTAATTCACACACAATAGAAGTTTATCTCTAGAAAACTTTGTAAAGTTTTTTAAACAAAAATTAGCAAAAAATTTAATAAATTGCAAAGAAAACTTTGACTACCAAAGATTTTTTTCCTGCATCTAAAGATAAATTCTATCAGGGTGAAAATAGATGAGTGAGAAAACAATCTTTCTTTATTTTAGATATTAAATAACACTCTCTTATAAATATCCACGTGCAGAGAAACACATGACGCAACTATATAATAATTGGTTACATAACCGCTCAAAACCTCTTTCTAGCAAAGCCCGGCAAAGGGCGACGGCGCCAGAGAGAAACAACCCGAAAATTAAGAAAAAATTATCACGTGCTGATGTAACGGTCTCGCCTGGAATTAATAGCTCACGTGTCACTGCAAGTATATTTTTTCAAAAAACGAGTGGTTACTTTACCACTCCTCTATTTTCACCCTGATAGAATTTATCTTTAATTCTTCTCGCTCGTGGGTTTATTGTTCATTTCTTTCTGGTGAAAAAGGGTTACGCCCTTAGTTTCAGAATGGACACGTTCTCCTTTGGTCTGAAAGGGGTGAAAAACATTATTTAGTGCCACGGTCCCGCCAAAACCCCCCCCCCCGCCTTATTCATCTTCTCAAAAAAAATCTAGCCCATCAGAAGAAACTTAGCTACAAAAAACATCTAAAAAAATTAATTTGAAAATACTGCAGAATTTGTTTTAATAGTGTAATGGGAATATATACTGTAACAGTATGAATAAAGAAAATCTAGAAATTAAAAGATTTAATCATTTCTATAACGAGACTGAGGTAGCAATTCTTTTTTAGGTTTAATAAACTTGCAGGTGAGAACCTTTCGTGAAAAGTACACCGATCTAATTCTTTCGGATTTTTTCGTCCAAAAACCGTTGCAAATCCAGAGAGGAATTCTTTCTTAGGAATAAACTCAGGAGAACCCAAAAGCAACCGACGACACGCAAAAACCGGCAAACCAGAGAAGGTTGCAACGTTTTTAGGAAAAACGCAGGGAAAACCGAAAAACACTCACGCAAAACAAAAGAGACCGCAGCAGGGATGAAAAAACCGGGTACATGAGAACCTTTCGTGAAAAGTACACCGATCTGATTCTTTCGGATTTTTTCGTCTAAAAACCGTTGCAAATCCAGAGAAGGTATTGCGCGCCACTGCTGCACGGTGTTTTACTTTTATCCAACGTCCGTCATTGTCCGGACGCGAAGTTTAAGACTTAGTAATACTAACGCGAAACAGCTTCTCCGGAATCGCAGAGGAAAGAATTTAAAATTGTTAAAAAGAAGAACATTAACAAAAACTATAGGGAAAACAGAAAATACCCCAGATTAACACGCATAAAAAAACTAGAAAAAACGGGAAGACACCAAAGGAATCGCAGAGGAAAGAATTTAAAATTGTTAAAAAGAAGAACATTAACAAAAACTATAGGGAAAACAGAAAATACCCCAGATTAACACACATAAAAAAACTTTAGTAAAAATACGGGGAAGACAGCCATCAAAAAAAATTGTTAATAAATGAATGGAACATCTACCTCAAAAACTATAGGGAAAAAAAAAAAAAACCACAGAAAAACACACAAAAAAAAACTAGAGAAAAAAAAGGGAAAACCACCAACAAAAAAACTCCAAAAAAATAAAAAAAAAATCGTCCTCCTGGCTAAAATTAAACAAAAAACCCCAGAAAATAATAAAAACAGAAACGAAAACACAAAACAAGCAAAAAAAAAAAAAACGCACACCGAGGCAACATATAATTTTTATTAAAATACGTTTCGCTCCTTTTAATCTCCTAGACGTATTTTTTAACAAACTCATTGAATAGGAAAAAACGGGTGAGGGAAAGGGGGAACCCTTATGTATGCAATGATAACAAAAAATACGAATTTACCTAACATGCATAAATTAAAATTTCTTTACCTTAATTTATGATGTAACCTGTAAAGACGCTAAAATAATTAACAAATTAAGTTACAATACAAAAATATTTTGAATTTTACAAGCATGCAATAAGATAAATTTTGTAATATCAAAAAATGTGTTTCGCTCCTAATTCTAGACACATTTTTTGATGCCTTTTAAGCTTCATGATAGTCGGAGCTTTTCAATAGAATCCATCACTTCACTTAAAAGGTATAATTTACGTCAAAATTTTTTAAAAATCAACAAAACTTAAAAACCTAAAAAGTATGGTAAATAATAACAATAACAAAATGAAAACGAAAAACTCACCTCTGTTAATGACTTGACCGCTTGCCACGCGTTATGGTACAAGAGTTTTTTTTGCTGTACACTCTTTCTCATTGCGTAACTACATTTGTTTCTGGAACGTTCGGCGGCTTTTTATGAAAAACTGAGTCAGAGTAAAGTAAATATAAATTTATTAAACATATGTAAAACAACTTATTGTATATTAAAATTACCACCTAATACTTTAAAAATTAAAAAGAATTAAATTCAAAAAAATTACCTTTTAATAAAATTACCTTTTAATAAAGCCTAAAAATAAAGATAATTGTACATATAAATGAAATAATCATTATAATATAATTTCTCCTAATGGAGTAACTTAAACTAATTATAATATAAATTTGGTTTGCGATGTACCCGTAAAGTACATACAAGTGAACGTGACGTACCGAAGTACGTAAAAGTGAGCGTGACGCACCGAAGTACGTAAAAGTGAACGTGACGTACCGAAGTACGTAAAAGTGATCGTGACGCACCAAAGTACGTAAAAGTGAACGTGACGTACCGAAGTACGTAAAAAATGTAATAGCTAAGTACGCATGTTGTGACCATATAAAGAAAAATAAATAAACAATTATGAAAATACCAAGAAACCATAAATAAAAAGACAAGTAATTGAATAGTCCCACCATATTAAAGCCGACTTAGTATAGCCTATTCTTTATATTAGACCCGTTTTCCAAAAAGTTTTCAGAGTTTAAATGTCAAAAATTATATATGATGTTAATGCCATAATTAGAAATTTTTAACTATTTGAGTAAATTGCTTTTTCGAAATAATACCAAATTTGCTTAATGTGCTTCTATAGAATTTAAAAAATTTTATATACACCTCCATAATTTCTTTATTGGTATAGTTTAATTTTCTAAAATTAATGTGAATTTCTTTAAGTTTTATGATAAAAAAATTGTAGGTATTACAAATTCTTGATATTCTTATTATCTGTGTATACAAAATATTTTTCCAAAGTGTACTTGATATATTACTATCTTTATGTACATATCTTACAACCTCAAATGAAAATTCGTCGGTTTTATTGTATACATTAATTAATAATTGATTATTTTCACAAAAAAGTTTAAGATCTAGATAATTACACTCTGTTTGGGAAATAGAAGTATCATTTAGTTCCAGTGCTTTTGGGTAAATTTCTTTACATATTTTAAAAAAATCTTTACAATTTGGACTAATTAAGTCATCAATATATCGAGCAGTGCCTGATAACAATTTTCTTTTTTGTCGGTTATTTTTAAGAAACTTGAACTCTAAAAATGAAAGAACTAAATCAGCAACCTGGGGTGATGCATTACCACCCATTGGTATACCCGACGTTTGTTTGAATATAATTTCGGCAAATTTTATAAAACAATTGTCTATAATATATTTAAATAATGCTTTGATTTGACTCTTATCAAAAAAGATTTGTGAAGCGCTTAACTCATTTGTATAAAAAATATATTTATAACTAATGGCCAGATACCTTTTATTAGCATTAGAGAATAGAAGATCCGTTAATTCAGACAGCTCTTTCACAATTATATCGTGAGGTAGATTTGTGTATAAGGTACTAAAATCAGAACTAGTTAAACTATACACATTTTCTATATTATTAAATTTTTCAATTACTTCAAGACTATTTTTAACCGACCAATGTACAATCCCAATTTTATCTTCTAAAGCTTTACAATAATTTCGAAAATGTTTTTCAAAAAATGTTAAAATTCTACCCATAAGAAGCGACATATTTTTAGTACTTGCATTGTTTGCACCCGCAATAAACCTAAATTTAACAGGATTTTTATGTAATTTGGGATAACTAAAAAGGTATGGTAATCTTTCGTGAATTTTTGGAACTGTACAGTTAAAATATGAAGACATTTTAATATGCTCGTTAATAATATGTATTTCAGACATATTTTGAATCGGTTTATAAACTTTATTACCATCGATAGACCATCCACTTGATGTTTTAGTCAAACCTAACTCTTTGCAAAGAGTTTGCGCATATAATTTTTTGCATATAAAAACATAGTTATTATTTGCTTTATCCACTGGCGTGACAATGAAGTTTTTTTGTAAAGCATTAATCTTCTTTTTAACTGTGTTTACATTATCATGACAGTGAATGTTATTATTAACAAAAGATTTATCCTTCCAGAATCTAATACGATTATCAATAATTTTTTTAGCTCTACAAGAAAAATTTTCAAAATCTTCTTTTTTAAGTTTATGTCTTTTATGGCAATGCAAGAAAAGCTTGTTTAGACAAACGTTAGTTGCATCCTTAACATTTTCCCAATTAATAGTTTGTGGTAGCCTATATTTGGTGCCTCGACTTAATATGACCTTTAAATTAAAATCATTGATAAACTCTAAATTGCCAGTTATAATATGTTTTAAGTTTACATCACAATATACAGAGTTATTACAATTACATCTGGTATTATATAGTAGTTCTAATTCTTTTAATGTTAAATTTCGAAGAAAATTATTATAATTACAAATAAGATTACTTACAGGTAAATCATATGAATAAACAACATGCAAATTACCTAATTTTTTAGGTTCTATTGGTATTAACGACAATAAAGACGTGTCTTTAAACAAATTATTAAATTTTATTAAATCTAGCCCTTTATTACAAAATGGAGTACTGATGTATATATTGTTTTCTTGACTTTTATTTTTTATTTCAATATTATTAAATTTAAATCTATGAGCTGCCATGGCAAGAATCGATAACTTAACCCATTTTTTAAGTAAACATAAATCTATTTTGTTTAATAAACACTTAAAATTTTTTAAAGAAATTGCGGCTAATTTTTGATATATTTCTCGCGGAGTAATATTAGGACTTTTAAAAAAATTAATTATGTTTTCAACGAGGTTAACATCTACATTTCGATTATTACGTTTTTTAAATTTTCTTTGTCTGAGCTTTTGCCCTGCTGGAAATTTAAAACTGAAATACGGATGATTTTTATAGTTTCTAGGATCTTTGTTTGTAGAAATTAAACCATAGCCTTTAATTTTATCGTTAAGGCCAAAAGGAAATGCTGTACCCAAAACATGTATCCAGAAATTTTCCCTATTTAATAATTCATTTTTGTCTTTAGTTTCAAAATTTTCTAAAATATGTACTTTCATATCGTCAACAGTGTGATTTCCCATATTAAAATGTTTTACTAAATAGCTATCTTTATCATTTTTTATAACGTCTCTACGGTGCTCACCAAACCTTGACCTTAACTTTCTTCCACTTTCACCGACATACTGGATTTCACATTTCTTGCAAGTAATAACATATATAATATTTTCAGCACTACAATTTAAGTTGATTTTGGTATTACTACAAAACATTTTTCGGGTTGCATAGGCTTTAGTTATTTTTTCGTTATTAATTGCTGGACATGTGAAACACTTTTTAGAGCCGCATTGTCGGGTTGAGTACTCATTTAGTGGGTAGTTTGTTATAACTAAGTTATTTTTATCAGTTGGATCTACTGCTAGGTATTTAACCTTAATAATGATTTTATATTAAACGAAACAACTATAATTTAAACTGACTTGTTACTTTTCCAAAATATACAGGCATAAAAATATTTTGAATATATGAAGTTAATTATCATTATATTATTATTATATTGTAGCATGGCTGCGAAAATTCTAATTTAAAAATTTTAATTCTTTCTAAATTTTAACTTGTGCTCTTTTAAATTTTTAATAAACTCTGCATTCTTTTGCTATCTTAGTCGTGGAAGAGAAATTGCCGATTACTGTAATTTATTCTGTGGAGTCGGTTTTAGGTTAGTTTTATGTAACCTTTTAAAACATCTTAAAACATTTCGTATCAGTTAAATGGAATTTTATGTGGGCGAAAAAATAGAGCAATTGCAAACGATTCTATACAAAAAATTGTTTATATAAAATTATCTGATTATTATTTGTCACAAAGCTATGTGGCATTTCGGAAAAAGTCAGATAAAATCTGCGGTAACATTTTATGTTTTGGCTTGGCTTTGCACCCACTGAATATTCTTCGGACGTTATATAAACCGTCTTGGATTAAAATATTCATAGATGGTATTCTGTAGCTAACAGAACTTCCTCCGGCCGTTGGTTTTAATTTTATTTTCCGCGCGTTGATTGAATTAGTTTTGAGAAAATTTGAGGTTGAGTAATAAAAAATTAATTAAGAAATTTAAGATATTGAGAAATTGAGATTTAAGATTTTAAGATTTTATTATATTAGAAGTTTTGTTTTGGGAATTTAAGAATTTAAGAAAAGAATAATTTTTAAGTATTTTTGTTGTCGCGACAGGTTTTAGTAAAAATTAGAAAGGAAGCTATAGCGTTTTATTGTATTATCTGTACCTTTTATATTTTAAAAGAATTAACTTGCGATTCATTATTTTGAATCGCAAATATTCAAAAAAATAGAGTTTATTACGGTTTATTAATTAAATCGTAAAGAGTTTTATTGTATTATCCGTACCTATATTTTAAACAGAGTTTAATTACGATTCATTAACTTGAATTGTAAATATTCAAAAGAGTTTATTACGGTTTATTAAGTAAATCGTAAAGAGTTTTATTGTATTATCCGTACCTATATTTTAAACAGAGTCTAATCACGATTCAATAATTTGAATCGTGAATATCCAAATTAGAGTTTGTTACGGTTTATTAAATTAAATCGTAAAGGTTTTATTGTATTCTCCGTACTTTTATATTTAAAAAGAGTGGCTTACGATTTATTGATTTAAATCGTAAATATTTAAATTAAAGAGTATTACGGTTTATTGGTTTAAACCGTACGTTTATATTTTATTGTATTCTCTGTACCTTAATAATAAAGTGTTAAATTACGGTTTAACATATTAATCGAAAGAGATATTTAATAAAATTAAAATTATAGTTTTTGCTGTTTTAATACAGTTATTTATTATCGATTTCATAAAAATTTGTGTGAACTCGTTTTGATTGGTCGCTTAATCTTATTCCACTGCGTACTCTAGCTTCACCAATCAAATCGGGTCTTCACATTTTGGTAGCAGAGCGTGGTTAATTGTTCTACACGGCGTAAATTAACAATAATAATAATTAAAAAAAATTTTTTATTTACACCTAAATCACTATCATTAAGGGAAGAGGAATAGCATGGCTCTGGCTATAATCTTATTTGAGCAATTGGCTCGTGAGGACACTTCGCATTAAGGGAAGAGGTGTAGCATGGCTGCGAAAATTCTAATTTAAAAATTTTAATTCTTTCTAAATTTTAACTTGTGCTCTTTTAAATTTTTAATAAACTCTGCATTCTTTTGCTATCTTAGTCGTGGAAGAGAAATTGCCGATTACTGTAATTTATTCTGTGGAGTCGGTTTTAGGTTAGTTTTATGTAACCTTTTAAAACATCTTAAAACATTTCGTATCAGTTAAATGGAATTTTATGTGGGCGAAAAAATAGAGCAATTGCAAACGATTCTATACAAAAAATTGTTTATATAAAATTATCTGATTATTATTTGTCACAAAGCTATGTGGCATTTCGGAAAAAGTCAGATAAAATCTGCGGTAACATTTTATGTTTTGGCTTGGCTTTGCACCCACTGAATATTCTTCGGACGTTATATAAACCGTCTTGGATTAAAATATTCATAGATGGTATTCTGTAGCTAACAGAACTTCCTCCGGCCGTTGGTTTTAATTTTATTTTCCGCGCGTTGATTGAATTAGTTTTGAGAAAATTTGAGGTTGAGTAATAAAAAATTAATTAAGAAATTTAAGATATTTAAAATTGAGATTTAAGATTTTAAGATTTTATTATATTAGAAGTTTTGTTTTAGGAAATTAAGAATTTAAGAAAAGAATAATTTTTAAGTATTTTTGTTGTCGCGACAAGTTTTGGTATAAAAAAAACAAAGAAAACTAGCGTTTTATTGTATTATCTGTACCTTTTATATTTTAAAAGAGTTAACTTGCGATTCATTATTTTGAATCGCAAATATTCAAAAATAGAGTTTATTTACAGTTTATTAAATTAAATCATAGAGTTTTATTATATTATCCGTACCTATATTTAAACAGAGTTTAATTACAGATTCATTAACTTGAATTGTAAATATTCAAAAGAGTTTATTACCAGGGTTTTCTAATTAAATAGTATAAAGAAAGTTTATAAAAGTTTATTGTTATCCGTACCTATATTTTAAACAGAGTTTAATTACGATTCATTAACTTGAATTGTAAATATTTAAATTAGAGTTTGTTTAGGTTTATTAAATTAAATCGTAAAGGTTTTATTGTTGTCTCCGTACTTTTATTCAGATATTCACAATGAGAAACGTTCCAGTATTTTTGCACTAACTAATTTGCAGACCAAAGATAATTAAATAAAAAAAACTTTTCAATATTCATAATTCACTATATTAATTTCCACAATAGTTACGTATTTTTGTAAATTCAACTGTTTTGCTTGCATATTTTTAACATTTACATTTCTGGCGAATTTCCTTGAAACATTTTCTTCTTTTTATAAACCTATTGTAAAAAAGTAAACATGATTTGAATAATTGCACTACTGCTATTGTGTTTCTGCATTGGCGAAGTAAGCTGTTTTGATTGTCTAAAGACAAATTAAATAGGTTTTTGATTGATTAAACTTGTGCATCATGATATTTCTTGTGAGGACTTAAAAAAATTAGCATAATTTTTGCCTTAAAAATCCTATATTTTGAAATTATGTGAGCTGAAGTTGCAATGGAAGATATATAAAAAGTGTACGTGTGATCCCTATATAAAAGGGCAATCTTTTTAATGTGTTTAAATATCGAATTATGTTAATCTTTACGAATTTTTGGTGATGTTTAATTTTAAACCACACCACTTTTTGTTTTGTTTTTTTCGGTAGCAATTGCTCCTCAAAATGGTATGTTATGTGTTATGTCTTTAAACATAAAAAGGTGCATATACTGTCCCATGCAAATTATCTAATGCTAATTTTTATGTAAAAACTTTTGGTTTTTCGTTAAAAAAAGATTTTTTTGAGGTATTTTTTTCACGGCAATATCTCAGTTAATTTTGAACAAATCAGAAAGGAAATATTCAAAACGTTTTTTAAAGGTTTTTAAAACACTGAAAACTTTTTAAAAATTGTTTGCACTGGTTAAAAATAACTGAACACAAACCTTTAGGTGTCACTTGTTTACAGTTTTTTTGGTTTTTAGTCTGCCGCCACCACGCCAACCCTGACATGCACTGATCAAACAAATGGAGGTGAAACCACCGCAAATGCAAGTAAGTATCTAGATAAATTACGGCCAGGTTTGGTCAGTTGGTTACTTGATAAACTTAAAAATTCAAAATTTTATGAAACGAAATGACTTTTTGAACGTGTTTTGCTTTTGTTAAGGTAGAACACTACAGTTCCAAAAATTTCTTTGAATTTTCCAAAAACAACCACTCGGAGGTTTTCGGGGGTCTTGATTCCGAATCCGAAATTTGTTTTTTTTAATTTGTCCCCGAGGGGGCGCTAGGGGGGAGTCCCGACCCCCTTCCCGGGGCGCTCTGATTCTACCCGGTTGTACTTCAAAACCAGCCAAAAACAACCACTCGGGGGTTTTTGGGGGTCATTACGAATCCGAACTTCGTTTTTTGATTTGACCCCCCGAGGGGGCGCTCGGGGGTTGGGCGAGCCCCTCCTCCAGGGGGCACTCTGACTCTACCCCAGTTTTACTTCAAAACCACCCTCAATTCACGTACTCGGGGTTGAATACGAGTGCTGAACAATGTACACTTTTTTTAATTAAAAAGTCAAAATTAAAAAAAAAAACATATTTTTTATGTTAAAATAACTCCCAGGGGGATTCGATCCTAAAACTTCTGTATTCTGAGTCCTACGCCCCTAACCTCTCGGCTACTGCTCCGTCTCTGTTTCTTTGTTAAAAACTACTTTTAAACAAACGTTTCAAAATGT
>JASAMX010000720.1:0-10961 GCA_030248175.1 Microlaimidae sp. YZB2_3
TTAACCTTAAGCTTTTTTGAAGGCAAGCACATTACATTAGGCTAGTGGGTGGGGGGCTTAGAGGGGAATGGTTTAGAGTAGGGGAGTTTAGTATGGGGGTAGGGTATTTGTACAATAGGCAGGGTAATGCCAACTTACGTTGGGATTACTTATATATACATTGTAATTTTAATGCAAAACAACTTAAATTAAGTTATGCTATTTTTAGTTGTAATATTATAACCCTGGCTGGTGTGTTTTTTAGCCTAATGAATACTAACTGGCCCTCACAATGACCATAATCATGGCCATAATCATGACCATAAACATATATATATCATAAATTTATATTTATGTTAAAAAATATAAATAAATATATTTATGCTTTTGATGCTTTTCTTTTCTTTTTTCTTTTTTTTTTATGCTTATATATATGATTATTATTATATATATATATATATATATATATATATATATATATATATATATATATATATATATATATATATATATATATATATTAATTATTATATATATGATTATATTATATATATCATAAATATATATGATATAAATATCATAAATATATATCATAAACATAAATATCATAAATATATATCATATCATAAATATATATTTATATATATGATATATATATCATAAATATATATATCATAAATATCATAAATATATATCATATATATATATTTATGATATATGCTTTTGATGCTTTTTATGCTTTTGATATATATGCCTAAATACTATGGATCATGACCATAATCATCATAAAGGAACATAATGAATACCATATGTAATTAATCATAATGTGAGGGTACTTTTGCAATTTTTGGGCGGGAGGGGGGTTGGAACAGCCATTAATATGGCTTTCCACAGGGCACAGGTCTGGATTTCTGTTCTAAAAATTTTCGCTGCACGAGATTTCAAAAAATCACACCCTTGCTTGGTAACCAGTAGCGTGCCCAGAAGGGGCGGGGGGGCAGCCGCCCCCCTTCTCCCACCCCGAAATCCGGCGAAGCCGGATTTTTTTGTAAGGGGGGAATTTGATTTTTGAAATTCCGCTCTTACGTTTTTTGAATTTTGGGAGAGAAAAATTGTTTTCTTTAATATTAATACAGAAATTTTCCTGATGCCTTCCAAAAGCATATTAATAGTCAAAAAACCAAATTTTCCCCGCTTCACGGGTAGTTTACATTTAAAATTTATCCAAGTTTTTCGATTTGAAATCGATTTTTCCGTTCAATAATAATGTTAAATCAAACTACTATAAACACTATTAACCTTTTATTGACGTCCAACACATGTTTTAAATCTAAAAGGATAAAAAACTTTAAATTTTGTAATAAACATCTCTGGAATTAAAATTTCTAGTGTATTTTAGCGCCTTAAAATAAAAATTTTCTCTCCCGGGGGGCATTCTGCCCCTGGACCCCCCTGACAAGGGCTCTGCCCCTTGACCCCACTGGGGTGCCAGACCCCCCATTTCTGGAGGGCTACCGCCCCCCCTCCCGGTCCGCCCCCCCCCCTCCCCCCAAAACGAAATCCTGGGCACGCCACTGTTCAGACCTGTGCATTGCCCGCCCCCTGGGGTTAAAACGGGGGGCAATTCCAAAATGGGGGGGCACGGGGGGGGCAACATTTTTGAAACGGGGGGGCAATAAAACGGGGGGCAAGCAGGGGGAAAGAAAAAAAGAGAAAAAAAAGGAGAAAAAGAGAAATAGAAGGGTAAAGGGAAAAAAGGGAAAAAAAAAGCGGAAATAAGGTAAAAATAGGTCTAAAATGGCTTAAAATACATTGAAATAGGCTAAAAACTGCAAAAATTAGCGATGATGGCGTCATCATAGGTCAAAAATGGTGTCATATTTTAGGGTACTTTTTCATTTTTTGGCGGGGGGGGGGGGCAATAAAACGGGAGGTGTACAGAACCATGTATAGGGATCGACCGGGGCCCCGGCCCCGGCTTGCCCCGGCACTTTTTTTCCACCCCGGCTCCGGCAATTTAGCTGTCAAATGAGCTGGAGCAAACCGGGGTAAAGACCTCTAAGAATTTAAATTTTAAAGCGCTTCTAAACATTGTTGACAGTGAAACATATACAAGATTTTATCCACAGAGCTAATTTAATCGCTTTAATATTAGGATATTTATGGTTTATTATGCTATATATTAAGATTTTATTAAGCCTCTTTATTTTATGAAGATTCCTTGTTTTAATAACGAATCATTATTCTAAAAATTTAAAGGTTTCTTAAGGGTTTAAAGCCATTATTGTAGATTTTATTTACTAAATGAAGGTTTGGCAATAGATATATGGTTGTATTATATCTGGCTGACCTCGTTTGTATAGAGACGTAAGCGAAGCAATTAAAATTGCGCGGTTATGACGTTTTTTTTTAAATAAACTAATTAGAACGCATAATTTTTTTAATTCCTGCGTTTTCAAAAAATATGCAAAATTTATAGGCAAATAAAATCTAGCTGGCCTCGATAGTTGCAGTATTAAATCGGCTATTTAACAACAAAACAATATTTTAAACGAAAACGGTTTTATAATAAAGATTAAAACCCGTATTTAAGGAATTATTTACCAAATTACTCAATTTGGAACCTAAATGCAAAGCTTTTAAGGGTTAGAGTGGGTTAATTTTTGTATATTTTGTGAAAATAGGGGATTTAAAAAAATTCTTATTTGTTCTTTTTAAACGTTATAACCGCACAATTTTAATTGGTCCGCTCATGTATGAAATACTACTTTTCAAGATCAGTCAGATTTAATTTAACTATAAAGAACTTTCATCTTTTTAAAAATTGTATTTTTAGTTCAAATTGTGTAATTTTGAAAATAATTGTTAAAATATGGTATTTAATCTTTAATATAAAACCGTTTTTACTGAATTTTTTAAATGATTTTATTGTTAAATAGTCAATTTATTTCTGTAAATTTTTGAGGTCATCTAGGTTTGATTTGCCTATATTGACAAGACGTATATTACATATATTGGAGATATTATAATATCATTGCTTATCAAAAATACATAAATCAGGAGAATTTTTGACTGGACAGTAAATTTTGTACATAAATTTTACAACAAATGTTGCATTTTTGAATTTTCACGCGCAAGCTTTTTTCTATTCACTCAATAAAAATTTACTCGCACAACAACATTTCGCACACCAAAACTTGTTTTTTCTGGGACCATTTTACAAAATCGCTTTGTATTAAAAATCAGCAAAAAATGATGATGGTTGCTATTAAATTCTATCATGTGTAAGTTGAAAGTTTTGAATTGGACATATTCACTTCGGTTATATATTCTTGCTTTTGTTTATAAGTAAATTTAAAATTGTTTTCAAAAAACAACATTCGAAAAATAGGCGAAAAAACATTCAAAAAATAGGCGGAGTCAGTCCAATTTTTTGAATCGATCCAATATTTGTATCGGCTCAAAAGACGCCAACGTGAATTTTTAAAACAAAAAATAAGTATGAACTGTTTATATTTAATTTGAAAAAAAAGTTTTTGCATAATGCTGAATAAGGATAATAATAATAATTTTTAAACAAAATTTTACTTGAAACTCGCACTTGTGCGACTTTAATACTGAAAACCCGCTATTTTTTGCTATATCTCGGGCGCATAATTATTACAATTTTAGTGGTTTGCAGTGCATATTGCGACTTTTCTTTCACTTTTTCAAGTATACTTGCAAAAGTGGAAGAAAAGTCGCACTATGCACTGCAAAAACGCTAACACTGTTAAAAATTGGTGCAAATGCGCTGCACGAAAAAACAAGTATTGACTGCAAGAAAAATCTTGGCACAAGAAATCCTTTGGTAATGCACAAAAAGTCGCGTCCATTTTTTCTTGCATAATTTAATTCAAAAACTTAGTGCATATTCAAAATATTTCTTGTGTTATTATGTTTTTAGATAAATTTCTAGAAATTATAAAAAGTACTGCAAAAAAACAAAAGCAATTACACTGAAAAAGCTTACGTGACGTTGATTTTTAAATTTTTGGCTAAAATTAAATAATTTAATTAAAATCACTAAAACCATAAACTTGAATTAGTTAGAAAGCGAATAAAGCCGTGTGTACTCGAAACGTAAAATTTAATTTTTTACAATTTAAAAAAGTGGCAATAGAGGTTTAAAACTTGAGACAATAAGAATTCGAAATATTTTCAGGTGCATTTTAACCTATTTGGTTTAAACTTAAAAAATGTTGAGTAGAGGTATGTAATTGAAAATTGAAAAAAATACTTCTTCAATAACATTCTTCAAGACTTCTATTCTTCACGGTAAAATTTCGCCAATTATCAACATTTTTAATTCATAATATTATAATATAGAGATGGAGAAAATTCACTGTTGTGAAATAATTTTTTATTGTACCCAATTTTAATTTAGTATTTTTAACACGTTTTGCTTTAATCAAAACATAACCTCTGTATAAAAGTACTTTATTTCCTGCTCTATTGGAAAAGCATTCTTTAAAAATAACATAAACGGATTGCAATTAAGTATAATATTGCTTTAAACATGAATATATTGCTAATAATTATGTAAGTGTATATATATTATGTATATAAAATAATTAAGGTTTAAAATAAAATCGAAATATCAAAATAAAAATTTTGCTCTGCATAGAAAAAAAAACTTTTGTGTAAAAATATAAGCTTCTACTTCTACTCAAACAAATGCTTAAAATTTAAAATTCGACTATTAATTACCTAAAACAAATAATTAGGCAGTAAAAACCTTGATTTTTTTGAAAGAAATAACCAAAAAACTAATTTTGCTAAATTTTTCGGCTGCCCCGGCCCCGGCTCCGGCAAATCCAAATTTCTCTATTCCGGCCCCGGCCCCGGCCCCGGCATCAGCAAAAATTTTGCCCCGGTCGATCCCTAGGCGTTTTGTTAGAAATTTGTTCATTTTAACGAAGAAAACTATAGGCACAACTGTGGGTATAAATAAAGCAATAAATTTATTCTTGGAAGAAGTAATCACCACTGTGTAGAATTAATCCGCACTGTCTAGACCCAAATAAAATTGTCATTCATTGTGAGATTTTTATGCATTAATTGTCCCTACTATTACAACATGAGCCACAGTGCGTATAACATATATGCCAATGTTACTCATTTTAGATTTCAAACAGCGCATTACCTACAGAATACATCACAGCCTTGTGTATTTATTTCAACGAAAAAAATCCGCATTTTGAAAGTCTTATTGTAAGCTTAATATTAGGTGTTTTGACACAAACCTAAAATAAAAACGTTATTATTTGATAAACTCTACGTTTTTAATGGTTTCAAAAAAATATTTATGAAAAAAGTTTTCAAAAATTGTGTTTGCCCCCTAGCCTCCCGGGAGGTCACCCTCCCCCCCATCTAAAAAAAATTTTTGGTCAAAAATTCTGGGAAAAATGGCATGGCGTACTTGCGTTGGTGGTGGCCACAAGCCAAGACCATTAAGCGATTATAAAATTGAGTGGGCCCCATATTAAAAATCGGTGAAAAAACGCGGAAAGCGACGACATTTTAACCGTCATAAAAAAAACTTACCGTTCTAATCGTTCTCAAATATTAAGCGAAATCTGGGAAAAGTATGAGCTAACAGCATACCAAGTGACGTGTCTTATCTCGCAGTAATAAAAAGGTTTTGAGGCACAGGTTTTTTTCACTATATTAACGGCAGTGATGACGTAATAGATGAACATTACTTTCTTTTAGTTTTAAATGATAGGAAAAAGTCTAAGCTATACACTGATATAGATAGATATTGTTTGTTCGATCGTTCTTAAGATAATTCGTTTGAGATATAATGTTCTTGAGATATAACGTTTTAAAGTTTACGTTTTTTCGCGAGTCTCAATCAGTTTTGAACAAACTATAGTTTACTAAAAAGTAATATTGTGCTATGTTCATTTATTTTTTACAACCAGCTTTAAATTATTTGCTAAAACTGTTCAATCGTCTAATTTTTACTATATTTTTTTAGGATATAGTAATTCCAGCAGATTCTTGTTCTAAAGAATGCAAAGATTTTATTGAAAGCTTACTAAAACGGGAAGTAGATGAACGTCTAGGATGCCGTGGAGGAGGGTATATTTTGATGTTTCGATAAGTTGCAATATTTTTTTGTTAAAATACTTTTTTTTTTCAAAAGAACTACTTATATTATATTTTTTTATTTGATTATTTAGCTAAATATCATGTTTTAAATGCGGAACGCGAACGCTTTAATTGCTTTATTTATTCTAAACTTTGCGCCTGCGCGACCTGGTCTGCAATATTTAAATGCAAAAAGCGCTTTTGAGACGCGATAATATTCAAAAAGAATAAATTAAAAAAATATAAGTGATGTTCCTAACATCTAGTGTCATGCTTCGGAGCTCCGGTCAAATTAAAGCGAAAAGAGTTCCGTAGCTCCGCCCCTTAAATGAGCAATTTAAAGCTTATTTGAGTTTGAAATACAAATAAAATTATTCTATCTGTATTTTTAAAACTATTTTTAGCGTTTTAAATAAGTTTTTTAAAAAAATTTACAAAAGAACTTTGAACAAAATAATCCATGGCATCATCTTTTAATTTAATCATGAAGTTAGTACAAAAATAAGGCGAAGATTCGGAGTTCCGGAAGTCGCTATGGGGTTTCTAAAGCAAAACTTTTTCGCAAATATTCATGTGTCAATTTTTGGATAAGCAAACTTAAAATTTGGCAAGCAGATTTTGTATTTTTATTTTTATAAAAACTATTATCTTTGCTATTTTTAGTGCTGACGAAGTTAAACGCCACAGATTTTTTGCAAATTTGGACTGGCAAACTGTTTACCTTCGTCGTCTAAAACCTCCTATTGTCCCATCCAAAAATATGGTAAATGCTGCAGAGACAATTGATATTGGAGGATTTGATCCAAGTGATATCAAAAGTGTCAAGGTACTTATAACACTTAGAAAAACATGCTACAAATAAGAAAATTGATTTTTTTCAGATTAATCATGTTTTCTATATAAATCGGTTTTTTGCTTTGGAGCTACACATTAAAACTCCTCGGAAAGCCAAAATTTTACCTTTAATCTTGTTGATATGTGAGTTTATACCTAGTTAACCGTGTCTACGATAACTGTAATCTTTAAAAAAGATAAATTCAGCAGATTTTTTAACGCGTAAGACCTTTTATTAAAAATTGTATCAGAACAATTTTTCCCTAATACGCAAAAAAATACTGATTAGCCGTAATCTATTCAGTTTTGTTAAAATTTAAAATTAATATTAATAAACTAATGATATTAGTTACAAACAAAGTATTAAACTTAGGCTAAATCAGTTATGATTTTTAGCACTTTTCGTAGCAACCCGTTGCAAAAGTAATCGAATCGTGATTGTTTCTACAGTGGAATAAATTTTTAGTCATTTTTCACGAGAAATTTTTACTACTTCAATGTTACAAACTGCACTGAAGGTATTTAAATTTCCTTTTCAAGCTGAGCGAAGCGGATCACGCTCTATATGAAAACTGGGACATTGTTATATCTGAGCGATGGCAAGATGAAATAGCCGACTCGGTGTTCCAAAACGTCACACAAAATGCAGACAAGGCCGCTCGCAAAAAACCTCGTATAGAAAACTCAAATATAGAAGGTAAGATCTTTACAAAACTTCGTCAACCAATTTTATCGTATAGCCAAAAAAAGATTGGAATAAAAGTATACCGTATTCAATAAGAAATAATCTATTTTTACAGCCGCTTTCTAAAATCTTTTGAAATTTTTTATTGAGAATATCAATATGTCTTTTGTGCCGTGTGTTTTTAGAAAGTATAACAGTATCATTTTGTTATATAAAGGCGTTTTGTTAAAAATTTGTTCATTTTAATGAAGAAAACTATAGGAACAACTATGGGTATAAATAAAGCAATAAATTTATTCTGGAAGAAGTAATCACCACTGTCTAGAATTAATCGTCGCTGTCTAGACCCAAATAAAATTGTCTTTCATTGTGAGATTTTTATGCATTAAGCCTGTTTCAAATTTCGAGCAAAATTTCCAAAGGACACAACCAAAAATTTTGATTTTAGCCGATTTAAAAACTTCTTTTTGAATTTTTCCTACATTTTTTTGCATTTCAGTCTTTATTTAAAAAGTTTAGCTCCACAATGATTTTTGTATAATTGAAAAACACGAGTGGTGTAAGTATTCATTCAAACGCTAACGCGTTTCGAGGTTCCTCTTCAGAGTAAAAATAAAACAATAAAAAGTTAGTATTTTTATCAAAAAACACGAATCACAATTTCGAACCATGGCTTTTTCTGGTTTGTCCTAATCTCCAATGTTTTTGCTTAAGTTCGGAATGTGGCTTATGATTTTTGGAGAAAAAAAAAAGGATTTACCTAAAATATCCAAAAGTTGCGTCGCCATTTGGTGTAGTATTATTTGAAAAATTTAGAACCACGATGATTTTTGTATAATTGTAAAGACACAAGTGGTGTAGGTATTTATTCAAACGCTAACGCGTTCTAAGAGAATCAACCCTCCTCTTCAGAGCAAAAATAAAACAATGAAAAGTTAGTATTTTTATCAAAAAACAAAAATCACAAGTTCGGGGCAAAAATACTGACTTTTCATGGTTTTATTTTTGCCTTGAAGAGAAGGGTGGATTCTTTTGAAACGCGTTAGCGTTTCAAACACCACTTGTGTCTTTATTATTATTGAGGTTGAGAATAATTTTTGTAAAAGATTTTGTTTCCATAAAAATTTTAAAAAAATTATCTGTGGCATTTTTTATGAGACTATAATAGAAAATTAGAGCGGAGCTCTGGAGGTTAATGTTTTGAAATGCTGGGCTTAAAAACTTGGAACTTGGGGAACAGCATTAATACGACAGCTTTACTAATCCGCAGTAATTTTGTCAGTTATCGCTCACCACTTGCTTATTTTATTTCACCATAATTGTCCGCCAGTCAAGTCATTTAGCGGCCACAAACGACTGTTCATTAAAAATTCGTTAGATTAAAATTTTGTTAGTTTGTAAAATTTATAATTTGTTTTTGATATTTACTAAGCAAGTTCAATTGTTACTATCTTCATGATACAATGTTTTAGATGCAGATGTTATTTTGTATGGATTTCTAAAAAAACTTGGCGGGTCGTTTGGATCAGGATGGCAGGATAGATTCGCAAAGCTCTATGCAAGTCGGCTGGAGCTGCATCCTGACCAGTCAAATGGAAAACCTGAGGTAAATAATTAACAATTATTATATATTAAATAGGTCTAAAATAAAAACAAAAAAAAACAACGGTAAACAATCAATCCAACAAATTAGCAGATTAGAACTTGAAATTGTTAATGATTTATGTGAAATCTTAGCATACTTGCAGACTTAATGAATCCGAAATAAATTACCACAGTCCTATTACATCTTTATAAAACAATTTAAAAATCATAAAAAAATTAAACAAACCTGTATTTTGGTGCAATAAACAGAACTTCAATCCGATTGTTTTCTATATATTGCTAAATTTTTTTTGATAAATTTAAAATAGCATTGTTTTTACAATTAATTTATGCTTTGAAAATTGTAAGTGTCAACACAAAAACTACATTATCGCATGCGTTATTTTTTTGTTATATTTTCCCAACAAATATCTTTTTATATCTTTTTATGTTTACAAAATATTTTGTCGAACGCTTAACATTGAGTTTATATTTTAAAATGATTTTAAGGTTATACCTTAAGAATATTTATTCTAGTTCACAGTTAGCCTGCGCTACCAATTTTTCAAATAAATTTGGAACAAATTATAGACATACAAAAATGATGCGGACTGGCGATAAAACTCGAAATTTGAAAGGTCATATCTTCATAACACAAAGTAGAATGTGTATGGGACATATATGGAAGCATAGCTCGGGTTTTCGGCTATATTTTAAAAAGATTAGAAAAAATCGTTTTGCTATGACGTCATCACAAACGGCCGATGCGGTCAAAAAACCTGGTCCTAAAAAATCAAACTTTTTATTAGTACGAGATAAAAAACGCCGCTCGGTATGCTGTTAAAACATACTTTTTCGAGTTTTTTCTGAAAGTTTTCGCGAAATGAGCTTGTTCAAATTTTTTTAAGATGCGCTGAAAGCGCGCAGTTTTCGCGATTGTTTGCCAAATTGCAAAACACTGCAAAACAGACAGGTTTTGTTTTGCTTCCTGTTCGACGTAAGATTTTGATAATATTGTTATATACCAAATATCCGCTGGTTTTTATCCCTTACTTTTGACCTTAAAATTTTTTATTCGCTGGTTTTTATCCCTTACTTTTGACCTTAAAATTTTTTTGAGGGTTGACCCCTGGCGACCAGGGGGAGGGGGTTGCAAACACAAATGCCGAAATTTTTATTTCAAAATTTTGTTTCAAAACCATCAAAAATGTAAAATTTATCACATATGACGATATTTGATATATTGTTTGTGTAAAAAACCTAATATTAAGCTTACAATTAGCTGTCACAAATGACGAATTTAAAATTTTGAAGCATTCCAAGCCCATAAACTGGCGGCAGAAAATCTCTAAGTTTAAAAGTTTCACAAGAATAATAAACTTTAAAAGATTAGTTCTAAATTTTTTAAATATATTTTGATTTAAAATATTAGAAAGTGGTCCAAATAAATTCATAAAAACGCAACATAAAATTTCGTTAAAATTCCAAAATACTTCCTTACGTCATGCAAATTTTTGTTATTACGTTATAATTTATGATTTTTCAAGATTTCAAGATTTCAAGATTTTATTTTTCTAGTAATACATAAAGAAAACAGTAAGAAGGACAAAACAAACACAAATGCGATTGCAACCCAGTTGAGTTACAATAACACCAAAAATCACAAAATTGAGAGAAGACCTGGCTGATTTAGATTTACTAGAAAAAAATGACTAAAGGCCTTAAAAAAACAAAGCTCTTTATT
>JASAMX010000723.1:0-60655 GCA_030248175.1 Microlaimidae sp. YZB2_3
AACTGATTTAACTTTTTTTAAATTTTTTTTTAATTTTTAATTTAACTTTTAACTTTTTTAACTTACCAACCAATCCGGCTACGCTCGCCATCGCAACAATATGGCCTTCATTATTTTGCATCATTCTGGGCAAAAATAAATTAATAGCCTAAAATAAACGGTCTATTCACGATATAAACGGCACAAACTAAACAATCCACAACCACATAAAAGAAAAATTTTTTTTCTTAAGGCTTCATTCTAAAACTTGACTCGCGCGTTCATTCTGTATTTCTCCTTAATAGAAAGCCGTGACGCTCTTAAATTTAGTCTGAAAAACTTTATTTTTATAGACCTATATATGTTTGAAATGCTAAAAAACGCGTTTATGAGAAAAAACTGCAGTTTTTATCCGAATATTGCCTATTATAAGCTCTTGCTTAATGTTACGAATACCACTTGGACATTATACCACTATAATTAAAGAACGTTGGGAAAATTTTGTAACTAAATTTTATCTTCTTCTACTTATTATTATGGAAATCTAAAATGCGGAAAAATGGTCGGGCTTAAGAATATTTTTCGATAAACCTTTAATTGATATAGAAGCGCAATTTTTAACTCATAATGTGATATAATCTTTTGAATTCTCAGATACACATTAGGCTTTGGCTCGTTGGGCGCCTATTCAATATCGGTGTCATTACAGCAAAATCAGTCAGACTCATTATAAAATACACGTGACTGTGAATTATTCTGTAGTTATACAGGTTGCTTTTGAAATCTAAAAAGAGTCACATTTCCGTATATATTATACGCAATGTGACTCATTTTGTAGTAGTAAAGACGATATCCAGTCGTTAATGCAAAATGTATGCATACACGCGCGGACAAATAAAATCTGTGCACACAATCAGTCGAGAGTACAACCGTAACATGGTCTAAACATTGAACGAAGACAAAAATGTGGGATTTGTGATATCAATCGAGAGTCCTATTTCAAATTCAAGCGAAATCCTTAAGTTAAAAGTTACCCAAAAATGCGCCAAAAGGTTGGTGTGGATTGTGCTCAAGATTTCTTCAGAGTTCAATTCGCTCAAATAGCGCCCATTCACAACTCCTGCATTGTTGATTAAAATGTCAACAGCACCATATTCTTCCAAAACAACCTCAGCTTTTCTTAAAATCACGTAGGAAAAAATAAATTATGTATATTTTAAAATGATATTTTTATTAAAACTTATATTTCAAAATTTGAATTTTTTTAACGGTTTTCACCATTTTTCTAGAAATTCTGTCAAAATTTAAAAAATCTAAAAAAATAGGTATTTACGTGTGTTATCTGTTATTATAAACTTTTTATCATGGTCAAAGATCGTTTGATAATTTCTAAATGAAGTTAAATTCATTTTTAAATTATTTATTTATTTATTTCATTTATTCATTTAATTATTTATAAATAATTTTTGATAATTTTTTAATAAAGTCAAATTTAACTTTAAATTATAGCTAGTTATAGCTATGTTATCAAGTTATAATAGGTTCCCTAAAGCTCTGAGCTTCGATTGCGGAACTTCGATTTTGAATTTCCAGAGCTACGACCTATTTTTGTTTTAAATTTATTAATACATTAAGAATAATGCCAATATTACGAATATAAACGTATTTTAAAAAAACATTTAGTCAAAAATTTTTCGTGCACTAAAGTTGTTTGTAATAATTATTTGTTCAAAATTTATTAAAAAAAAATGATAGACATAGAATTAAAAAACAAATGAAACAGTTTCGAACTTTTTCATAATAATAAGAGACTTAAAAAACTAGTCCATTTATAACCAAAGCTCCGGAGGATGATACTGATACTTAAAATTACTAATGGTCAGCCCTTTAAAGGATGATATTAGAGAGTAGGAAAATCCATACTGAACATCAAAATAAAATATTTTGTTGTGTTTTTTTTTGTTTTTGCCTAAGCTTAAGCAACAAACTTCCTTCTATGTATATTGCAGAATCAAACTAAGCATAAAGTGAAATGTTTTTTAGGCACTAGAGTATGAATTTTAACTAAAAAAATAAAACTTGAGCCTTTTTAAGTAATGATTTCATGTTATATGGACTAACTTTCAAACTAATTATAAATAATTCTAAGGTCTTAATTTCGTTTATCTTTTAAACATTTAATTGTTTTTTATTTGTTTATTTAACTAATATATAATAAATTTTGGTGCACAAACGCGTTAATCAATTTTTTTTTAGTTTTAGATTATTTTAAAAAAATCATATGTTGTAATTTTCGCCAAATCGAATTCAACATAAAATGTTACGAATGTAAAAACTCCCGCTGTCATAATGTCTCAAAAAATACAAAGCCTTATAAATGCGAGTTATAATGTAAAGTCAGCCGGTGATGATACAATGCATCCTGTCAATAAAGTACCAAGGCTAAGGATTACAATTTCGAGTCTTGTATTGTCAATTTCCATTGAAAAGCTTAAAATAGCAATTTTTGTCAGTTATTTTTCTGTTAAAATCCGCTTTCTACAGATTTTGGGACGTCGCACAAATAATCAAAAAGTGTATACCTTTTGAGTGATTCCCAATTTCCAACATCCACGGTTTCCGCGTAAACCACAGTGTCCGGATGTTTTTCTTTTATCAGCCGAACTGTTTCATCGTTGGTCTAACGGTAAAATTACAAAACAAGTAATTTCAAAGGCACAAAACTTAGGTGTACACAAGTATTTTTAGGTTAATAAAAGAAAAGGAAGGGTTTATATAATATTACTTAAGGAAATATTATGAAAAATATTTTAAGAAAGTTGAATATAAGTAGTAACGTTACTTTTTGCTGCCCACACAACCTTGGCCCAATATAAGCGTGCCATTTGTATTCTTGTACCCAAAAACTGATAGGACTTTGATATGAAATTGCCTTTTCGTAGGTGGGACGAAAAGGTACCTTTTCTGTATAAACTACACTGTTCGTTGAACAAATGAGACCAAAATAATTTTTTTCGAATTTAGAAGGTTCGTTTAAAAAAATTTGGTTTTAATTTTTAAAACTAAATAGCACAATAAAATTGAAGTTTAAATTATTATCCTAATACTTATATTGCATTTAAATAAAGCTTTAAAACGAATCGTTTTAAACTGTATAATATAATTAGCTAATACTGAATAAAATTTTATTTTCAGTGTTTTTTAGTAGTTTTTAGAGTTTCTTTTCTAATTTATTTTACGAAAAAAAGTTTGAAATCCAATTAGTAATAACAATTTTTTTTTGTTTTCGATTGACTAAAAAAATAAGGTTTTAGTGTTTTCGATTAACTAATAAAATATTGTTTCTGAATTAAATTTTTTAAAACTAAATTCCATCACCATCGGAGAGTGTTGTGTGGTTTCATAAAATTATTAATCCAAGAATTCCAAAGCTTGCACTTGATTGATTTAACAAAAAAAAAACACGAGTGAGCGTGCTGTTTTTAAAAGCAAAAAACACACTCATTCATATTTTATTGGTCCACGCCAGAAATTTAAAAAAAGCGTGGTGCTTATTGCGCTTACAAAAAATTGCAGTTTGCAGAAAAAAATTTGCAAAAAAATTCAGTTTCTGTAACACCATAATATAAAAAGGTGTTCTCAAGTTTAAAAAAATTTATTTTTTTGATTTATTGTAGTTTTTACCGTTTCCACTTTGCTCCACAAAATTAAAATCGGGTCGAATTTTGCCAACTGAATCGCAAGATGCCTTCCTATGCCACTGCCACTACCTAAATAATCATAATGTTTGCTTAATTAAATAACAAACAAACTCCGAATAGAAATTATAAAATAGTAAAATACTGTCAATCACCAAAGGTAAATTCAAATAAAAGTGTAATCAATAAGTTTAAAAGATTTTGAGGTTGATGGAGCCTAGGGAACTAGGAGTTGGAACTTGGAGCCACATATAGCTAACTTGGAGCCGTAAGTTGGAAACTTGGAGCCGTAAGTTGGGAACTTGGAGCCGGCGCGGCAGCAGCCAGCAGCGAAGCAAGCAAGCAAGCAAGCAAGCAAGCAAGCAAGCCAGCCGCGCGCGCGCGCCGCCGCGCCGGCCGCCGTATTTGGGAACTTGGAGCCGTAAGTTGGAAACTTGGAGCCGTAAGCTGGGAACTTGAAGCCATAAGTTGGGATCTTGAAGCCGTAAGATGTAAGATGTAAGGGAACATGAAGCCAAAAGTAAAAATCGATTAAACGTGTACCTAAGCTCAAGCGAAGCCTAGATCTAAGCCTAAACCAATTTTTTTCTTCAAATCACCCAAGTTTTCATTGCTCGCGACTCAAAGGTCCCAAACATTTCCGATGGCTCCAAAGGAAGGATCCCGTACTGTTTAGAACAAGATAAATTTAATTTAGTTGCTAATTGTGAACACTAAATAGCCCTATAGGTAAAATACTTGCAGTTGCAAACAGTAGCCGCAGTTTTTTTTCGCCTTTAAATTAGAAGATTTAGGGTCATTGGTGCCGAGGGCATTTAGAGCTGGAACTTTGAAAAAAGGGGAACTTAAAACCGGAAGTGTCAACCCGCTATGACAATTTGCTAGTGATGGGCAGTTCCGGCTTCGGGTTCCGGATGTTCCGGTCATGATTTGGAATTCCAGTTCAAAGTCCTGTTCCGGATTTTTGAAAAATCTCAATTCCGGTTCCGGTGTTCCGGGGGTTCCGCAGTTCTGCCCATCACTAGAGAATTAGGGTCGATGTAGCCTAGAGTACTTAAAGCTGGAATTTGGAACCGTAGGGAACTTAAAAACAAAAGTTTGGGAACTTAGAATCGAAAGTGAAAATAGCTGTACCAAACCTAAGCCAAACCTAAATCTAAGCCCAAACCAATTTTTTAAAGGCTCCAGCGGCCTATTTCATAACGACGTTTGTAAATTTTTTTTTACAAATCTCCGCCTATTTTTTGTAAATTAAATGATAGAGGATATACGACACGGCGAATATTGATCCGTCAGCGGTGATGAAATGACGTGGCTGTGATCAATCAACGCAGAGCAGTGCGCGAAGATGCTCCCCCTGGATTACAAGTCAAAAAACCTTTATCGTGTATTTTACAAAAAAATAGGCGGAGATTTTTAAAATGAGAATTTATAAAGGTTTTTATGAAACAGGCCCCAGGGGCCTATTTTATAAAAAATGCTGGTAATTAATTTACAGCTATAAATTAAAAAAACGCATATTTTTTTTGTATTATTAATTAAAAAAGTATGTCAATAAAATTGCGTTTAGAAGTTAAAAAATTACATGTCTGTAAATTCCGCAAATGCCACAGTTACAAACGTATTTTTTAAATAACAAAATAAGAAGAAATTAAATGCGTCTATTAATTTACAATTAGAAAAATCTTTATGAAATAGGCCCCAGGTTTCCATTTTTAGCGGCTCCCAGTTCCTAAAAATTTTCAACGGCTCCAAATTCCCTACTCTCTTTTCGAAAGGCCCCGTACATTAGTGTTGTGATAACTACTTAAGTAGTTAACTGCTTAACTACTTAACTACCATGATTTTGGCTAACTACTTAACTACCAAATTTCTTTTTTAAAAGTAGTTAACTATCTACTTAACTACCTACTTTCAAAAAATAAAGTAGTTAATACAAGTAGTTAACAAAATAGTTAAATATTAGGCAGAAAGTAATTAGCAAAGTAGGCAGAAAGTAGTTAGTGAAGTAAACAGTCAAGTATTTAGTGTTTTTACACAAACAATCAATATCTGCGGGGCGATATTACATAAAACTCACAGCTGTTTGAAACAAAATGTGACAACGTGTACAGTAATCTGCAGTAATTTGCATGTGCTGCGAATCTTCATAAAAATCGATATTTCGCCACTTCACAGTGATTTTATACACAAAGTCCTATATAGTTTTTGAACCTAATTAAAATCATTGAAGTTTTTAGATATAGTTGCGAACTCTAGCCCATCAGTACTATTATACAATAAAGTGGGTAAAAAATAAAAAACCTTTTAAAATAAGTTTTCAAAATACGTCAGTAAAATTTGTTAACTTAACAATAAATTATTTTTTCTTGTAAAAACTTCTTGAATTTGAACTATGTTATATTATCTATCCAACCGTTATGTAAATATTGCTATACATAAGGAAGTGGCAAAAACCGATAAAATATCGAAATTGTTAATTATTAAAGGAATGACTATGTGTTTTTTAAATTAAAAATTTAATATATCATTCCTACTAAGGCAAGTATATGTTTAGGTAAAGGATTAACTACTTACCTACTTAACTATTTACTACTTAACTACCTAGTTCAAAAATTTCAAGTAGTTAACTACCTACTTAACTACCTACTTTGATTTTTGGTTAACTATCACAACACTACCGTACATATGGTCTTTACACCTAAAGCTAAAGTCTTCCAGGCTGAAATTAAGGGCGTAACCGCTTTCCGCCAGGAAGAAATAAACAATAAACCCCTGAGCGAGAAAAATTTTAAAAAAAAGTATTCAGCGGTTATGTAACCAATTATTATTTAGTTGCGTCATGTGTTTCTCTGCACGTGATATTTTCTCAAAAAACGAGTTACTTTACCACTCATTTATTTTCACCCTGATAGAATTTATCTTTAGTCAGCGGAAACTTGGATCCGACGGAAAAGTTAGAGAACTTGGAGCCACATGGAACCGAAAGTGAGAAATTAGTTTGAGTTAGTTTCGAGCCTTAGCTCAGGCTTAGGTATAGGTTTCAGCGAGTTCACACTTTCGGCTCCGAGTTTTCCAATTTTCGGCTCTAAGTGTTCGCGGCTCGCTCGACTTAAAATCAAAAAATTGTCTGTGTTTGAATGAACAATCACGACGATTAATTCAATGTTCACAAAGGTCTCGGAAAGAAACGGAAATAATCCGTATATAGCGATGGTTAACTAAAAAAACACGACTAAAACAATAGGCAACCGCTTGTTTTAGAAAAATGTTGAAAAAAAAAGCAAAATAATTGATTTTCTAAACTTTTTATGCTCAATGTTTTAGTTTACCAACGTCATATACCAATTACATTTAATTCTTCTCGACACCTTTGCGTACATTGAATCAACAGGCGTGATTGTTCATAAATTTACCTGTAATTAAGATAACTTTCTTGGTCAGGTCTTTTTTCCTTCGACAACAGTAGGGAACGCAGCTCAGAAAGGCGTTGTACACGCAGATAACAACTGTGAAAATCATTCCGCCAATCAGTTTAAAAAACGCAAGTATACCGCACAAAATTCCGGCCATCGTTTATTTGGGCGGTCAGCGACAAAAAAAACCAGTAGGGTAACTGACTTAAATTCGGCCAGCCTTAATTTCGGCCACCGGCTGTTATTTTTGTCATACACAAAGTTATAAAATGAACTGCATATGGTTAGATAGATGACATGAGAATCTATCCAAACATAAGCAGGTAATTCTATAACTTTTCGCATAGCAAAAATAACAACCGGTGGCCGAAATTAAGGCTGGCCGAATTGAAGTCAGTTACCCTAGGTAAGCAAAATTAAGTCTCGCCCGAATAGGAAAAAATGTCCAGACTTACATACAATTTTTTATGTTCGAAATTCACCATATTTATACTTTCCAAAAAACCCAGTCACGTCCGGTTTGACTAAATAAAAAAATGAAAAATTATACGCCGGTTAAAAGCGTGAAAAATTGAATTTTTTTAAGCGTCTTAAAAAACGTGAGTTTTTGAAAAGCGCAATATACTATTATTCAGACGCTCTGTTATTTTTGGATTGATTAAGATAAAAAATGAAGCAAAATTGAAATTAA
Source organism: Microlaimidae sp. YZB2_3 (assembly GCA_030248175.1). Taxonomy (NCBI): domain Eukaryota; kingdom Metazoa; phylum Nematoda; class Chromadorea; order Desmodorida; family Microlaimidae; species Microlaimidae sp. YZB2_3. The sequence goes on from JASAMX010000723.1 coordinate 7,785, forward strand.
TTTAAGTGAAGTTTTTATATTTTTTAGTTTTTCGCGTGGAGGTTTTTTATATATTTCTTCTTGTTGCAGTTGTAGTTGTAAACTAAAAATATCAAGTTATTTTCATAAATTAATTTGAACTATTTTCGTTACTTTTTTTGATTTTTTTTTATTTTCTACATATAAAATGTTCGGATAAAAAGAAGTGAGTGAAGGGCTAAAGTAAAAGTGAAATACAGAGCCACAAAGTTTTTTCGTGTCATTATTAATTTTTTTTTAATTTATTAAACGCCAGTCCTGCCTAATTTTTTAATTAGTTTGTTTAAAGAATAAATTTTAATCTACCTAAAAAATAGTAAAAATGCAATAATTTTTTTAAAAAAAAATTTTAAGTTTTTTAGTTTTTTTATACAATTTTTTTGGACTAAAAATTTTCTAAAATTTACTTAAAACAATATTTCTAAAATACAAATAGAGTAATATTTAAAATGTATTTCAAGCTTAGTAAGATTTAAATCACTCATTTAGGGGCGGAATAATGAAGCTCCGGAGCTCCCTCCGCTTTAAATGACCGGAGTTTCGGAGCATGATATTGGAAAATATAGGAACATTACACCTTGGAATCTTCTGAAACAATTTCACGAGCTCAGCCAGAATTTTTTTTAAAAACTTATTATTAAAATGCAAAAGGCTGTATAATTAATTTTGATCGCAATTATATTCGTTATTATTCGCTTAATTTATACCAAATGGTTTAAAATAAGGTCAATTTAAATAATGATTCGAGTCAAACTTGTTGCACCAGCAACTTCCTCATAACCTGTTTTTTATAAAACTTTGGTGACTAACGCATCATTTAAATATAAGGACAGATTAATAATTGAACTCTTGGCAAAATTTCAAATTACTTTTATTAAATTTTTGCATAAAAAATTAATATAAAACGAATTCATATTCAAGCTTATCTAAATCAAACATTGTTTGTTATTTTTACTCTTAATTTAAATAAATTAAAATCAGTATTACTTTTTTTTCAATTACAGTATTTATTTACTTTTGGTTTAATTCCAACTTAACGGACTGATTTCAGTTTTAAGCTGTAAAAATGTGTTAGGTATTATTTGTTTTAACTGTATATTTTCGTGAGATTACAATTTTTTATTTTAAACATTTTTAATTTTTTTAAACTTAATTTTTATAAGTTTTTTGTAATTTTTATAAATTTAAATTATAATTTTGTCACTTTTAACTAAAGGAAGAAATTTACGTTCAAAAGAAAGTAAAACTAAAAAAGAAACAAACTTTCACACTTTAAATTGATCCCAATGGGAGTGAATTATAATGTTATTTTTTACAGAATATAAAGGTATAAAGTTCAGGTAGATGGTTTTCCATGAAGCAGTTTTTTTTTCTTTTCAAAAATTGTGACATTGTTCATTTCAACTGAAAGGCGGTTTAATTATCAACGTCTAAATGATTCTCCAATCAGTATGTTACTATTATATATTCGAATTATTATTATTATTATTATCATTATTACTATGATTATTATTATTATTATTATTATTATTATTATTATTTTTATTATTATTATTTTTATTATTATTATTATTATTTTTATTATTATTATTATTATTATTATTATTATTATTATTATTATTATTATTATTATTATTATTATTATTATTATTATTATTATTATTATTATTATTATTATTATTATTATTATTATTATTATTATTATTATTATTATTATTATTAGTATTATTATTATTATTTTTATTATTATTACTAATATTATTATTATTATTATTATTATTATTATTATTAGTTTTTTTTAATTGGTATTGGTATTGGTAATCGATATTGTATTCGGTAAAAAAAAACAAAATTCTCTATCGCCCATTTACTTTCACAATATCACGACTTTTTTAGTATTGTAAAAACACCCTAAATACAAAATTTATTATTTTGCAATTTTAAAAAACAGCAGTGAGCATGACTTTTTAAAGAGATTTTTTGTACCACAGTGCTACCTTTTTTGTTATGTATTCTTAATAAAACGCATTTTAAATGGCGAAAAACTTGAGATTGTTTAATGACAAGCTGGAGCTTAGGAGCTTCAGTACATAAATGATCGGAACTTCAGATCATGAAATTTGGGAGTATGAACTTGGGTATATACATCAACTAATGCACATCAACAATTATTAAGTAACTAAAATATCAAACATTTTCAAAAGTATTGATGAAACAATAATGATCTAAAATTTTAATTATCTTTCGATAAAGGAATTACCGGCTAACGGTTTTTTTAAAATTGTTTTTTATTAATGATGCAAGTTTAAAAAATTTAAGAAGTTTTTTATTTTTGTTTTGTCATTAAAATAACTGAAATTCTGAAATAAAGTTTTGAAGAGAATTCATTCCACGATGACATAGTTCGTTGCACCATAGCAACAAATTAACGCTTTATTATGAAGCAGCAGAATTGAGAAAGAACTATATAAACATAAACATAATAAAAACTGCATTAAAATTAAAAACGTCCTATTAATTTTTCGATCTATTGAGCTTTTTGATGAAATTATCATAATTGATAGCAAAAGAAATTTTAAAAAAATAGTCAAAATTACAACAAAAAAAATAATCCAAAGTATGTTTGTATCTAAATAATTCTTAAAACACCACAGCAGTTAAATTCAGGATAAAACAAAAATTAAAACAAAAGCAAAATAAGAAAAAAAACAAACATTTAACTCATTATTATTGGTTTTGTTCTATATTATTGCATCTATACTTGATCACAAGTGGGAATCACACTAAAAAAATTTTGCGGCGAAACATTAACTATAAAAATTTCGGTGTTTATAATTCGCCAAATATAGGACTGATCTGTAAAAAAGTAATAGTTGTTTCGTCAATACTACTCACTTATCATTGATTTATTTTTATATAAATTTGCCAGTTTGTTGAAAATTTTTATTTTAATTCGTCTTAATATGAGACCCATTGTACATTATTTTGACGATTAAAAAAACCCATGATTAAAATTAGGAAAAACCCATGATTTGACCGCAATACACTTTGAAAATTTACAGGTTTATGAACACAAACACATAACTTACTAAAAATATATAACACTTTATCATAAAATTTTGTCTCACAGGTATGGCGATGTTTTATCTTGAAACAGACCCCCAAAGTGACAATAAGTCGCCTCCGTAAAGCTAATATTGTTTCAAATCCACTCAAACTTGTGTTTACTTGTGTTTTTTTTTATTTTTTTTATTTTTTTTTTCAAATTTTTTAAATTTTTTTTAAAACAAAAAAACACAAAAAAATATTAAACTTAAATAGATAAGTTTTAGATTAAAGAACATTGTTTTTTTACATTGTTTGGTAACAAAATGTTCAGCTTCATCGCTTAAAAATAACAGTGTAAAATATTACATTCATGTACTCGACGCGCCTTATATTTTCATGTAATTTCCAATGAAATTACCTCTTTTTTCTTGATTACGTTAACATATTTGATTATTATTGCTTTTACACGTCAGGATTTTAAGGACATTCAATATGTCATATAGTATTCGTGATCACGTCATATATGTTTTTTTCTGTGGGGATGGTTGAAGGAGGAGCTAATTGAATCACTTTTAGCCAATTAGTCCTTGGAAAAAATGAATCTCCGATGAATGAAAGATCTCCTTTTTTGAATTTCCAATGATGCACTTAAAAAAAGCGGCTACTTTTTACTTTAATTCGATATCTTGATTGTTAAGATTCGTGCAGTATTTCTTTGAGATATTGCTTTTCCTATCAAAAAACCCGCGATTTTTTCGCTAAAACTACGAAATGACGGAAAACATGTTAAGCAAACTTTATCAAATCACCCGTTTGGTTTATGAGCGAAAAAATCGAGTGTTTTTTGTAGGGGAAACGCAATATCCAGAGAAATGCTGCACCAATCTTAACAATAAAGGTATCAAATTAAAGTAAAAAAATAGCTTCTTTCTTTGAGTTAATAATTTGTAACTTAAATCATTATATCCATTAAGCAATCTTTCGCGTACAGAATTGTCAAAAAATGCCATTTTTTGGGTGTCATAACTCCTAAACCACTGGAGATATTTTGATGAAAAAATTTTGTGGGCTATTGGGGGCAGGGGTAAGATTTTCACAAAAACTTATCAAAACTGAAAACAAAAAGTTTAACTCGGCAAGGCATTTTTATAAGCTTCAGTTATTAGCGAATTTTACTTTCGGCCCCAAGTTCCCAATTTACCGCTCCAAGTTTTCCACTTACAGCTCCGAGTTTCAGATTTTTGACTCCAAGTTCAAGCTTCATGTTCTTCGGCTCTATCGACTGAAATTCTAAATTAATACGGTATACTTTTCACTATATTGGGAGTGTCGATGTCTTTTAAATAAGTCGCGTGTTCACAAGACGTAAATGAATTAAATAACTATCTATTTTCGTGAGATTGTTAAACGTCATATTCGAGATATCATCGTTCTATCGTCATTAATTGAAAATCTGATATTATGAAATAACTATGATTAATTGCTCGCTGTGACTGCTCGAAAATATGAGAAAATAAAAGCCAAATAATAAACTTCTTTTTGATAGGCCTTAAAACAATTATAGTCAAATAAACTCTATAGCTGACCGCGATATTTACAGTCTTTAATCGACTATTTAACAACAAAAACATTTAAAATTTTTCACAAAACGAATTAATAACAAAGATTAAAAATTGTATTTGAATAATTATTTATCAAGTTACTTAATTTTTAACCTAAATGCAAATTTTTTATGAGCTAAACTTGGTTAATTTTTGTATATTTTGTGAAAAGGTGGAATTACAAAAAAATCTGCGTTCTAATTTTAAAAAAAAGTCATTCATTACCGCACAATTCATACGCGTCAGCCAGATATAATTCAACCATACATTCCTAAACATATGCATTATTTTTAAATATTTTAAAGCATCTAACTTCAGCTGGATAGAGTACACGGCGTTATATTTACCAACGGAGCTTCATCGGTACGGGGTATTTAGAGCCACAAGCAAAGCGCTTGGAGCTTTCGGAAATTTTTAGAAATTTGAAGCCACGAGCCATGGGAACTTGGAGCCTTTAAGAAAAAATTTGTTTAGGCTTAGTTAAACGCAAGTTATCATCTTACAAGGTAAGTTGGTAACTTACCAACTTACCTTGTAAGTTGGTAAGTAACAAGGGAAGTTCCAAGTTTCCATCTTACGGCTCTAAATTCCTTAATTTCGGCTCCAAGTTCCCTATTTTTGGATCCCAGTTTCAGTCCCAAGTTTCCTCGGTTCCATTGACCATAAACCGATATTTCTATAGCAAAGCACATTTTGAGTTTTGATTTTAATATCGCCACGAATGAAAACTGTACTATGAAATAAAAAATAAAACTAAAAGCTAATGCCTTCCAGGCTGAAATTAAGGGCGTAACCGCTCGTCTCCAGGTTAATAAACAATAAGCCGTGAGCGAGAAAAATTGAAAAAAAGTTTTCAGCGGTTATGTAACCAATTATTATTTAGTAGCTTCATGTGTTTCTCTGCACATGATATTTTCTTAAAAAACGAGTGGTTACTTTACCACTCATCTATTTTCACCCTGATAGAATTTATCTTTAAAATTAAAAACTAAAATAAAACTTAATAAAATAAAAAAAATTTGTTAAAACAACTGGAAAATTACAACAGCATTAAAAAAATTAAAGTTTTCTTCGTTTCGGAAATTGATTTTAATTATTTTTGTGCAATCTTGGATTTTAATTCGTTAATTTGTTGAGTGTAACCAAAAACACTATAATTTTGTGTAACGCTTAAATCTAGCATTGCACATTTTTGGTTTGCACATACATGAAGCTGCTAAAAGATGCATTATTTATTTATTGTGATTTCATGATACTTTTGCTATGTTATATGAATCCATCACTTTCGAATTGTTATACTTCCAATGTGTGAAAAGTATTAACTGCAAGTATGTTTAAGTTCATTGCAATCAGTATGCTTTTCTTGTTTTCGTTTCAAGATTCTACTTTTCCAAACGCAAAGTAGTTATTGTTCAAACATAAACATCTAGTTGGTGGACAAATTGTGGCTCCTTCATTAACGCTGTTTTAGTCAAAACTTATAACCTAATATAAACGAAATGGATAAGAATAAAAGCTTTTTAAATTTACAAGTAATAAACATAATAAATTTTATCCGTTTAAAACAGGAAAATCGACTTGTATTCCGCGTATAAAATATTTTAATGCCCTAAAAATTATATCTTTTAGAACTCAGAATCCATAAAATTAATTCAGAATTCTTAATTTGTAAAAGCATCGGACATAAGTGCATCAAAGTTAAGTTAATTAACTTCAAAAATTTTCAAATAAATTATTCTTTTTAAAATTTTTAAATTATAGATGTGAAAAAGGTGTTTTTCGTAAAAAAGGCTGATAACATTCTTTAAATATGTTAAATTCATCAATATTAGGAAATGGATTCAGGGTTTGAATGCTTTAAGTGGTTTTTTTATTTCGACATTTCCTAGATCAACAATTAAAAACGATTAAAATTTATGCTAAGTGTTACTTAAATCTAGTCTAGCTTTTAAACGCGTTAAAACTTTAGAATTGCTAAATTAGTCCAAAAAAAACTAAAAATAGTTTTAAAAAATTATTGTTTTTTTATATTCTTAATAGTGCTTTTCCTTAAGCCTTCGGCTTTGAATACATTTTCCTAATTCATTTTCACCGGCTTGGATCTAATAACATTAGATCAGAAGGCTGATATCGCTAAAAAATGAAACCGAAAATATAGAGCTTTCATTTGTTCAATTAGAACATAAAGCTTAAAATTTAAAAAAATCCTTAAAATTTAAACTAAAGACTAAGTCTAAATTTCTCAATTATAGCTCCAAGCTCCCATTTTTGTCTCCAATTTTGTGATGCGTTCAAGGTTGTTATCTAAAATTCAAAAGATCATGTAAAAAATTAAGTGATCTGTTAATAAAAATATTATATTAATATATTGCATGTTTTAAGAAATTCAGCGTTATAAACGTTATTATCTGTCTTAAGAAATAAAATGCAATTTGAGCAACCCGCACTGACGGAGCCCTAACCTTTTGACTAATAACAGGCAAACTCAGTTTTAAAGACCGCTCACGCCCCATCTGTCGCAATTACAAGGGACACAGGAGGAAATGTTCCGTCAAACGCCTGTCAAAATAGTCTTAATTCACCATCTCATTTAGGCCTCAGTTTAACCAGTGTTAAATTCAGCCTTATCGGGTACTAATTGTTCCGTGATAAATATTAAAAGTAACATTTATTCCCGTAATTGGTACGGGGTCTTTAGAGCCACAAGCAGGGAACTTGGAGCCATGGAAAATTTTTAGGAACTTGGAGCCACGAGCAATGGGAACTTGGAACCTTTGAGAAAAAATAGATTTGGGTTTAGATTTAGGCTTCGCTTAGGCTTAGGTAAACGTTTTAGCGATTTTTATTTCGGCTCCAAGTTCCTAACTTACGGCTTCAAATTCCTTATTTTTGGCTCCAGGTTCCAGCTCCATATTCCCAAGGCTCCATCGACCCTAAATCCCGTAAATTGACCTTGATCTTTAACCTTAAACCCAAAGTCTAATATAACAATCAGTGTAATCGATTATTTATGCTCAATAAAATCATTTAAGTTCGAAAATAACATTATCAATCGACAAAAAAACTGCGTTTTGATTGCATTTATAAAAACTTAAAATCTTATTCATATCATGTACGAATTTGACTAATTTGAGGATAATTACTGCTATATTTGTTTCAAAAATAAATTTTGTTATTGTTTGTGAATAAAAAAATTTAATATCATTATTATTCAAAACATACTATTAAAAAATACCACTGGGTGATCTTGTAAAAACGTATGGGGACATCAATGCCGGAATTCACAAAGCGGGGTATACACGGTGTATACCCCGTGTATGTGTATCTGGAGTATACTCCCGGATAAACTACGGTATATTTGGGGGCTAACTTGGAGTAAGTTAATCCGGACAAATTACAGTAGTTTTCTGTATACCCCGTGCTAAGTATGTTAAAATTTCATTAAACGATAAAAAAGATATAAAAAACAAAATTTAGAGGAATTATTTGTATAAAAAACTGATAAACTTTTAAATCTCTATTAAATAATTGCAAATTTGTGTTAAAAGTGGTAGAACAAAATATTGTGAATATATCTTAAACAAGGAATTTTTCGAACAAAAAAAATAAAAATACAAATTTTATTTTTTCGATCGCGGCGCGATACAAAATTTTATATTTTTTCTGTTCCAAAAATATTTTATTTGAGAAAATTTTTTTATCACTTTTCACACAAGGTTACAATTTTCTAATAGAGATTTAAAAGGTTATCACTTTTTTATAAAAATAAATGCTCTAAATTTTGCTTATTATATCTTTTTTATCGTTTAATGAAATTTTAACATACTTAGCACGGGGTATACAGAAAACTACTGTAATTTGTCCGGATTAACTTACTCCAAGTTAGCCCCCAAATATACCGTAGTTTATCCGGGAGTATACTCCGGATACACATACACGGGGTATACACCGTGTATACCTCGCTTTGTGAATTCCGGCCCAAAGGACCGACTAAAATTGCTTGGTTAAAACGTTTGTTTCATTTCAAATCCTCCTTTTTTAACTAATTCGACTGACTTTTTAAAATCGAAAAATCAGTCAACATTAGCCGTTAAAAAATTGGCATTTTTGTTTCCAAATTAATTTATTTTATAAAAAAATTTAAAATAAGATTATTTTAAACATGGTAATGTTTCTTGTTAATGTTACTTTGTTAATGTTACTTTTAATTGGTTTTTGTTAAATACTGGATACCATCCAGGTCGGTAAAATTAACTTCTGTTGAAAAATATGAGTTGATACATAAATACTTTTTCAAGAACTTCATTATCATTCAAGAAGTTACATAATAAATTAATCACAATTATGGCGTCAGAATGAATTAATAACAAAATATATTAAAATGCTCAAGTGAGCTGATTAATAATGGAATTAACTTAACTAGCTACCATTTTTGCTTTATTTTGTGAGTTCTGTATGTTTCATTTTTTTACGTTTTCATTGCGTACGTAAGCCTATAATCATGTTTTTGATGTATAATTTACCGGTACAGCAATAAATATATTATTATTATATTATATTATAGTGATAAAATAAACATTATATAACAAACAAAGCATAGGTGATTACATGTATTGCAAAACTTATTTGCGATAATAATAATTGTAACGCCAGCGTAAAAACGTTTTTAAAACATACAATTAATTGTAAACCTAAAACAAAACAATACATAAATTACCTAAAGTTGTGTTTGTGGCTATTTTAGATTTTTAGTAAAAAAGCGGTGTTCATTAGTAAGATAGTGTCTCAATTGGCAGCAAATCAAACTTTAGTCGTGCCTTAGTTTTGTACTAAAAGTTCGACAATTGCTTTTGCCTTGGCTTTTTTTACTAAGCCAAAAAAACTTAGTACTCAAGAGATTTAGCCTTTGTTTGTATTAAACTGAAAACAAGAAACAAGTTCATAAATTTTTAAACGTATTTTTTAAGACAATTGATAACATCAAAATGTTAGGTATGCAGTATAAAACTCAACATAGAAACGCTTTTAACATTAGGTGTATTAAATTTTATTTTTATTTATTTATAATAATTATTTAATTTTTTTACAGATATCTATATCGCGCAAAACGAATTATTCCTTTAATACAAAACCTATCTGCTTCAAATGTTTGGGCTTCTGGAAAGAGGTTAAAAATTTTGTAATACAAGGCAAACAGGCCAAGTTATAAAGGAGTAGTTCTTTTCGGGCGATAGAGGAGCATAATTCTAAAAAATACTTTTTGAAAAATAAATGCAAAGTTGATTGTTATGCTATTTTCGTTCAGTAATATACATAATTTTTGATTGGTTGTTCACACAGTAGGAATGGCGTACATTTTATATGTTTTAAGGTAGAACTTCACAGTTTTGACCACTTGGACCTAAAGTCGCATATCATTATAAATATTAATTTTTGGCCTATAAAAGTGGGGTGCTATAAAAAGTTAAGAGTCTGTGCTATCCAGTGGTTATAAAAACATCACCGAAAAGTTTGTCCAGTTCGCAACAGATTTCCATGGATTCTACCTTTGAAAACCACAATAAGGCTTTTTAAAAAAAATTGATTGGTTATTTTTGGGCGAAATTTTATAATAAATTAGGGTAATGTAGGGGGCAACTTTCAGAGGTGGTTTGGGTTCAAAATGATCTCAGGATTTTTTTAAATTGCAAAAAAGACTTTTTTTACAAAAATATATAGTAAACAAATCCTGAAGTGCTTTTTTATTCGTTTATAATAAAAAAAAATGGTAAAAGCCTATATCTAACTATTTCCAAACTTTCGTTTAAAAATAACCTATCAATTTTTTTTAATTTTCGTTTAATTTTCTCTTAATTGACGCCGAGAAACTACATTTTGAACCATTCCTTTAAAAGCTCCTTTTAATTGAAAATCCCTGGAGACACCGTAGCGCAGTGGTTAGTACGTCGCGCTCGCATCGTCGGATCCATGGGTTCGAGTGGTCGCTCGACCATATTTCTAACGCCGAAAAATTTCTTTTTTATTTTTTTTAGCTTTTTTAATTTAAAAAAATGTTTTATTATTTAAGATACGCTAAATAGAAAATGGAAAAATAGAATATTTTTGGTAATAAACTTTATTAATGTTTTGTATTTTGACATGTATTTTATTGATGTTATTTGATGATTGTGGACGATAACATTTTTTTACAGAAAAATGAAAGTCAAAAATTGAATCAGCAGGTCAAACTACGTATGTATAGTAAGATGTAATTAAAAAAGATCTGTCGTCAAAAAAAAACTGTGAAGTTCTACCTTAAAATATAATTTTTAGAAACAATGCATTTATATTTTTAATGAAAAACAAAAATGTTGGGAGATTTTATAAGAAATATGGCAGACTCGACTACACGGGCCTCCTCCGACTCGGTCCGACCCGCCCCCGGCTCGCCCCGACCCTGGCTCGGCCCGACCCGCTCCGGGACCGCGAGGTTCCACACCCAGTCCGTGCCTTTATCCGTATGACTCCTGCTATATTTCCACTATTTAAGCAGTGAAAAATGAATAAAAATTCGACCGATAAACCAAGAATAAATGAAAAAAAAAATGGCAAAAATCTTGGCCTAGTAGGGGTAGCTTAAAATTTTGCCTTATGTATGACTATCTTACCTCCGGAAGTCGTTTCCAGTAGGTAAAAGATAACAGAACCTGGCTTGGAGGCAGGTATACCTGCTATCAAGGACGTTCTGAAGGAGGTCCTTTCGGTCCTATAGGAGGCAGGAAAAGATGTCTTTAAATCAGATAGGGGCAGTGCGGAGGCCGCCAAAACAGCCTTGGCGACAGGTAAAATGCAGGGCCACCTGATTTTTATCGGACTACCAGCCGATTTTTTACTTCAAATTGTGGTAAACAGGGTTGGAATTTATCATTAGAAATTAGGAAATGAATTTTTATAATTATGAAAGTATTGTCTTTTAAGTCCATGATAAAGAATATGAATGTGAGAAGACAAGTAGTAAGCTAATTATGCTATTAACTAATTATGTAAGCTAATTATGCTAATTATGCTAGTAAGCTAATTAACTAAATAAGCTAAGCTAACAGCTAAATCTGCCTCGGAGGCGGGTAGAAAGCCGGGCGGAGACCGGTTGAGATTTGAGCAAAGGCAGGATTTTAAACCGTGATTAACTCTACGTATCACTTAGGTCATACCTAAGGGGTATATAATACTGTATAGGCGGTTAGAATTTGCATAGTTGCTACCGTACATTGAAAGCGCTCCAGGTTGAACCATTTAAACTTTCTCGCGGACAAGCTGTTGAGCCTGGAGCGCAGAAAAAAACGCGCACTTCTGCGCTGCGTACTTCTTCTTCTTATTATTACTATTACCGTAATAATTATTCTTCTTCTTCTGTTTGCTGTTGCAGCACAGATTCTTGCTTCGGTTAAGTCCATTCTTTGCTGTTCCTTTGGCTGCTAGGAAATTTTCAAATATAACCTTCTGATCCGTGACCTTCATTAGGAGCGGCAGAACTGCGACAGACTTGTCAGCAATGATGACGCAGGGACTTCCGTCACGTTTTTCTCCTTTGCCGTTTAACGACGACATCATCTGAATAGATAATGCTGGCTGCAGAGAATTTTAAAAAAATTCATCCCGCGAAGAAAATTTACAGAGAAACTGCCACAAGCTCCTCTGTAACCCTCCTCCTTTATCCTGAATCGGGATTCAATTGTATAAACGGTGGCGGAGTTCAGCAAAAATTATTCTTTTCAGTATAACCTAGGTATGACCAAGGTAATACGTAGAGTCAACCGCGACGAAATTTATGTAGCACGCGCTGCATAGTCCAAGAAAAAAACTTATGATAAAAAGTTGTAATTCTTTACTAGCGATTTTTCTCGGAGCTTCGATCTCCAGAGCTCCGGAGCGGAGCTCCGCCGTATTTTTGAACTAATTTTATGAACAACTTATTGGTAAATTATAGAATATTTTATCGTTTTATGCGAACTAATTTTTTTCAAATCTTATTTTAAACAATAAAAATAGTCTTAACAATGCAAATTAAATAATTTTTAATGTATCTTAAGCTTAAACTCGCTTATTTAATAGGCGGAGTGGTTATTAAAAATTATTTTTCTCTTTGTTATAAAGGAGTGGCTAGTGTGATAATTAACGTCGGGCGTACGTGTTTTTTTTATTTCGTGTATTAAAATAATATGATAATAATAATCAATTTGTTTTTTTATCTCTGTATATAATAAACGAAAAATATTCATAACTTTTGAAAATAAAACAAAATCTATCATCAATAATTTAATTATGGCGATATCACATGGATATTCTTGTTATGCGCATTGTTTGGTTCATGCCATTTGTGCTACTTTTTTGGCCTTGCATATCCTTTTTTAAGCATCATAAACCTATAAAACAACAATTTTTGATAGTTTCAAGATTTATAGCTCAATATTTGCTTTTTGCCTTTTTTGCATGTAAATTTTAAAAAATATATAATAAAAATCGCTAACCGGTATTTTTGTAGCTAAAAAGGGGCAAATTTACACAGCATAAGGGGGTTGACATTTAGCAGAGCTGAAATGACGGCTCACGCAACAATTAGTACAGGCAGGCGCATGTTACGAAACGGGTATTTGTGTAAATACGTCTTATATAAATATGTGAAAAATCCCAGAAGTAATTACAATTATAAATCAAAGCTGAAAATTATTAGCTCAGCCGTATGGCGCACCCTAATTCCCAGAAAAAAAAACGCTGAATTTTTATCACTTTCTAGAGTTTTCGAATGTTTTGGGAAGCTGTGTTGGCTTTTTTTACCGTTCCTGTTTTGACCTGTATTTTCTGTGCCAAATTAGAATTTTTTTATCAAAATAGCAAACGAAAAATTTACTGAGTGAAATAATGAAAATTAAAAAAGTTATAATGTACTGTGTTTTAATAATGTTTTGATTTAAAATTTGGCATAGATATAGATTGTTTTAAAATTAAGAGCAATAGTCTACATATTAATGTCAGAAAGTTACTGTTTAATGGTTTTATATTTTTTGATTAAAAACGCACCAAAATTTCAGTATTTTCAAAACGAAAAATATTTAATACTGTATTTTAAGGAACAATGTGCAATTCTCTACAAGAACTTAAACGATTTCGTGCCATTTTTTTGAGTACTTCCATTAAAATTCAAGCGCGAAATTTCGTAAAACAAATGTTATTACTGGGAGAAAAATCGTGTAAATAGCCAAAATGCAAAATGTATAAATGCCAAAATTGTAGCGGTATTCGGAAGTACCTAATCTAATTGAAAATTTCGGGAATCAAACACAATCATCCCATCAAAGCTAAGTAAAGAATAAGAATTTAAAATTTCACCGAGTTGGTGTTTCTCCTTATTTAAAAAAATGATATTAAAAAGTTGATACACAACTTCGCTTCCGAAGGTTTCTACCAACATCGTTAATACAAATATTTTGGGTAGTTTTTTAAATTGGATAGTTTCGAGTCAATTTTCCAATGCATTAACCTTTTTTTATAGGAAGCCGCAATTACCTTAATTTTTACGGCTTAAAACCGTAAAAATGGGATTGGAGATTCAAATTTTGTATTTCAATTTGGTTATTGATGAAAATTTTCAAAACAGCATAAAAATCATAAGCCGTCTTTCGATATGGGGTAACTGACTTAATTTCGGCCACCTTTTTTATTTTTTTAAATAAGTTTTTTCTGGCTTTTTTAATCAAGCCAAAAATTTGCCTAAAAATCAAACAATAGCTATATTTCTTATTCCAGTGCAAAATTTGAATATTTCTGTTACACTTAAAAATCAGTGAAGGTTTAAACTTTTTTTTAAAGTGGCCGAAGTTAAGGCGCGTGCCATTTATTTTGGCCACCTACAAAAAACTGGCCATAACTATTGCTTAAACGAACAATAAAAATTTCTAAAGGTTGCGAATTTACCCTTAGGTATTGTTCTCGGTACATATAACTTAATTTTTCCCGTTTGCAAACTTTAATCGTTATTAGCAAGACTTTAAGTAATTATGTCAAAACCTTAAAAAAACAAATTTAATAATTTGTATTTTTTGTTCAATTTTTATTTTTGGCTTAAAAAACGTCAAAACAAAGTCAAACGAGCAAAAAAAATTCTTTATAAATACGGTAGTACAATGATATTTAAAAACAACAAAAAACGGCAGGTTCTTTCACCTAAATTTTCAGGGGCGGGTCCACTAAAGGTGTGCTGACAAGGTGCTATCTTAGCACGTCGTTTAAAACTCTTGTTAGTGTTTTAATTTCTGGGGTTTTTTTTTTCGAAAAATCTAACAGAACTTTTTGTTTACATGGCACAAACTGATATTTTATTAATTTTATACATATTTGTTGTATATACATACTATTAAAGCAATAACCCCTAGTTACGGGTTAGCAAAACTCCTAATTACGGTTTAAGACTTTATTAAATTTTATTTCAAACAAATATGCATAAAACTCTTTAAATATTAATTTATCCTATCTAAAAAAAGAGTCCCATACGTTTTCTCAAGAAAAAACCCAGAAATTAAAACATAAACGTTTAAACCACGTGCTAAGATAGCACCTAGTCAGCACGCGTTTAGTGGACCCGCCCCAGGTGGCCGAAATTAACGGAATCTTAAAATGCGCAGTTAGTTAAACGCATTGCAAAATGATTTTGAAGAAAATATCAAAACATCAAAATTAACAACTTTGAGCCTTAAATAGAAGATATTTTAAGGCTATATAGTGCTTCGTTCTAAATTTGATGCAGTTTAAACACAAAGCAAAAATTAGGAAAATCACAAAAAATTCACTTTTTGTATGAAAATGTTGATAATATAGAATAACAAAAATAAAAAAACTTTTGCAAAAACATTTTATTCAACATTAATCCAGTTACTTTTGTGCTAGTTTTTTTGTGTTTTAAAAATAAGCCAATTTTCTAACACCCTAAATTGGTGGCCGAAATTAAGGCGTGGCCGAAATTAAGTCAGTTACCCTACAATTCTTCTAAAAAAACGACACATTTTTTCAGTTTAAAAACTCTTTTGATAACCGTAAATAATCTTTTATTTAAAAAAATTGCGTGGGAAAATTCTTTTTAAATTGGAGATTTTTTTAAATTTATTATTTCGAGCAAAAATATTTATGCACAAAAATATTTATGCAAAAATTTTTCATGGAAAAATACTTAAGGCCGGTTCATACTTAGTACAAAACGTCCTGTGAACAAAGTCCAAAGGACAATTTTAGAAAAGCCAAAACGTCCTTTGGACAAGCCAAAACGTCCTTTGGACTTTTTCCTTTGGACGAAGTATGAATGCTACTTGAAATTTCTCCTTTGGACAACGTCCAACGAACAAAACCCAAAGGGAAAAGTCCAAAGAACAAAAAGTATGAACACGTTGTCCTTTGAAAAAAATATAAACAAAGGACGTTTTGACGCTGTGTTTGTCCTTTGGATAAAGTCCAAAGAACTTTTGTCCTTTGGACTTTGTCCAAAGGACGTTTTGTCTTAAGTATGAGTCAACTTTTATGCACCTAAAAAGTAAGCCAAACTTTTTTTATATTAGAAAGGGCTCGGATTAATCATCTTGAAGGTGTTGGATAAAAAAAACACAACTGTTTTGTGGAAAACTATATCAAATTTGAAAATTATATTAAATTGACCTGGAAACTCAAGTTCCTACTCAACTCACTCAAGCTGAAACATTGACTGGCTGTGTTAATACATCCTTAGATTGCAACGATATGCGCACAAACACTCTTACTTTTTACGTGTGAGCTCCTTGAAATGTTTCTTTATGATAGTTTAATTTTTGCTCGAACTATTGTTCATCTAAATTACCGTAACTGTTTGCGTGTTCTAAAGTTTATAAACGTATTTTATATGTTTTTCATATCACGATGGGAAGGCTTTCGAAACTGTCTCTTGTATAGGTTGGAAGCAAATAGAAGGCAGCGAAATCTGTCTCAGAGGCAAGTATAGGAGGTATGGAGAAGTCCGGCAAAACTATTAAAAAGCGGGTTGGCTGGTGGCACTGTTTTTTTACGTTAAACTCATGTTAAGAGGCAAGTAGGAGGCATTTAAATCTGCATCGAAGACAGATAAGACGCCAGTAAAAACTTGTTTTACAAAATAAGGATCTCATTTTTTATCGGGATCTTTTGAGATTGCAATGAATGCAAAAAAACAACTAATAAATATTATAATTTTTAATAGCTTGGTTTTATTTTTAGAAACAAAAATATACATCTTTACCATGCAATTAAACGAGGATTTTTTAAATGATACTCGCTGACTTCCCTGCCCCAAAAAGGAACAGTGTGCAGCCCATGGAGAATCAAACGGACCGCACGTCTAGTGCCGAAAAAGCTAGAATGAACACCGAATCTTCGGAAGATCGAAAGCTGTCCTGGATCCTGTCTCACGTTGATGTGCACGGTCTCTCGTCTTGGTAATTTTAATTTTAAGAGAAATTGTTTTGTTTTCTGGAACCGAAATGCCTCAAGCCAAATGTAAAGGTATACTGTGCCCACCTTTTGTTCAACCGTTTTAACGCGCTCGCTTGCGCCAAATAGTGTATTTAAAAATTTTGAAAAATTTTTGAAAAATAAAACCGTAAAAATGGGAACTTGCAGCCGAAAATAAAGCAAATTGTTGAGTTTGGGTTCGGGTTGAAGCTAAGTTTTAGCATTTTCAGCTTCAAGTTTCCCACTTCCGGGCCCAAATTTTCTATTTGCGGCTCTAAATGCCCTTGGCTACAAAAAACACCTAAACCGTTAACACTTCCAACAAAAAAAATGATCAAAAAGTAAAAAAAATTTACAGTATAAGTTATTACAGTTATTAAAAATTTTGCAGCAAAAAATTTAATGCGACTTTCCAAAAACTTGTTAGTTTATTTTTAGTTTGAATATGATAAGCTGTAGAAATCAAAGCTCCTGTTTTAGGTTACAAACTACTGAAAACAGTACGAAAATGGTCTGGACTTCTATTCTATGCGCTGCATTTGTAGCCTTGGTATACGGGGTCTATCGAAGTACTTACGACTTCTGGTAGTGTAAAAATTTTCGTTCTAGCACAGTAAAAGTTAAATAAAGGTTAAATTAGGTTATATAAGGTTAAATTAAAAATAAAATAAATTGTAAAAGAAAAATATTATGTTAGACCAAGTAAAAACAGATATAAAGAAAATAAGTTTAATGATTTTAATAGAGTTAAGGTTAGTTCATACTTATGTAAAAACGTCCTATGGACAAAGTACAAAGGACAAATACAGCATATAAACGTATGTAAAAACGTCCTTTGAACTTTGTCCAAAGGACGTTTTTACATAAGTATGAACCAGCCTTTATAGTTTGTTAGAGGAAAATAGCCTATAAAATAGAATTTGTAATTTTAGCGAATTTTTTGGTTAATATAATTAAACAATATTAATTCATTATGTTCACAAAGAAATTAAAAGTTCCGTATCACTAGAACACTTCAACAATTTTCGTGTCCAAATTTTACTTATTGATTTTTATTTAAGGTACAACCCCATTTTGACAACTTACACAATAATACCAAGCACCAGTCTTCCTTTTCCTGATATCTATCTATGCCCTTCTAATTATATTAACAACACGTACGTGGAAATGAACCAAGTAAACCAAGACTGGGCACATTATTTCAAGGTAGATTATCATTAGTTTAATAAAACTTATTTTAAAACCTATATTTTCACAACAATACGCTGCAAGTTTAAGTCTTACGTGATAGTAACTATATCTACACGTGATACACGTGATAGTAACTATATCTTACGTATACTGCTTGAAAGTCATTTAAAAATTACGAGCACATAAATTCTTAGATGTAAGTAAGAAAAGTAAATCAGACATCATAGGTGACTGTAAAATAAATATCCAGCAATTTGCAAACCAACCCTGGTTGGTATAATGGGTCGTCTTAAGTGTCTGATGACAAAATTCAATGCAAGGGCTTTGGACATTTTGGTTATATATTTCAAACTTTCGTTTTTAAATTGCTTTAGTTGAAATTTCTCAAATCTTTTTGTAAGCAACAATTTAAATATTACTCCAATTTAAAGCTTCAAGTTTTTTCTATTTATATTTTAAGTTATTTTAAATTTCGATTTTTTTGCAAAATTTGTTTTCTCTTAAACAAAATTTATTTTCAGACTTCTCTGCTTAACGTGTCCAGTGATAGCGCTTTTAAAGAAAAACACACCATCTGGGAACAAATGGCCGCTGGAGTTCCTGACGAATGGTCGATCACCGGAAACGAACCCGCAGACTTTCAGGTATCTTCAGTATTTACTCTGTTTTTTTATTATTAATAACTGCAAATTGATTTTCAATACTTGAACTAACTTCGAGGCAAAAATCAAAATTTAATTAAAACCAGCGGTGATGGTAACTACAAAAATTAATAATATGATCTTGTCCAAAGTAATTTACACGGTGGTCAAAAAACCGAACTCTCAACGAACCTTATTTTTTATATTGCCTGCATTGTCCGCCTATAGCTTTATACCGCCCATATTTGTTTTAGCCATATTTTTCCTTACATTTTGAAGCCACTTTTTCGTAAAAATTAACTAACGACCCTGAAGACGGTGAGCGTTTTTAGATTTATTTACTTTTTGTAAGTTTAATGAATTCAATGCCGCCGGACCTGTATGCCAGTTTAGCTCTCGAAATATTGCTGTTATCGATATCACTGAAGTATGTACCTCAGCCCAAATATAAATCTAAGTTTAGTGTTGTTCCCTAGAGCTCCGCCTTATTTTATATGAATTTTGAAATAATTAACGAGTAACAAATAAAAAAAAAACTCAAAAATGCAAATAGAAAAATTTATAACATATTTCAAACTTAAATAAGCTTTAAATCCCTCGTTTAAGAAGTGGAGCTTTTTCCGTTATAATGGCCGTAGCTCCAAAGATGATATTCGAAGATAGGAAAATCACAACCTAAGTTACACCAAATCGGCAGTGTATTTACTAAAACAATATAAAAAATGGACCCATTTACATAACATATTAAGTAAAATTATTAGATTGTTAATGTGACTTAAAAACGACAGACATACATATAGCTCCAATTTTTTGGTTCTTAAAAATTAACCGTGTCATATAATTTTGAAATAAAAAGGAGACCTATAACAAAAGCCTGTTTGTTTACTGACGTTTTCCATAGCTCAAAACTCCGGGACAGAGCTTCGTTTTAATGCTGGTTCATACTTATGTAAAAACGTCCTTAGGGCGTTTTTACATACGTTTATACGATGTGTTTGTCCTTTGGACTTTGTCCAAAGGTCGTTTTTACATAAGTATGAACCAGCCTTTAAGGAAACCCGGAGCTCCGCCCTATTGTTGTACTAAATTTTTAAATATTTAAAAAGTGATTCCGTGGATTTTTATTTTTATTTTTTAATAAACTAAATTTTTTTAAAACTTATTTTAAAAAAATAGTTCTAAAAATGCAGATAGAGTAATTTTAAATGTATTTCAAGTTTAAATATGCTTTAAATTGTGTATGAAAGGGACGGAGTTCCGGAGCTTCTTCCGCTTTAAACGACCGCAGCTTCGAAGCCTGATATTCGAGGGCGGGAACATCGCTAATTTAAGCCGATAATCCGATTTAGGGTCGATGGAGCCTTGGGAACTTGTAGCTGGAACTTGGAGCTCAAAATAAGGAACTTGGAGCCGTTAGTGGGGAGCTTGGAGCCGTAAGTAGGGAGCTTGGAGCCGAAAGTAAAAATCGCTAAAACGTTTACCTAAGCCTAAGCGAAACCTAAATCTAACACCTAACCAATTTCTTCTTAAAAGCTCTAAGTTCCCATTGCTCGTGGCTCCAAGTTCCCGAAAATTTCTCATGGCTCCAAGTTCCCTGCTCGTGGCTCTAAAGACCCCGTACCGATAATCCGGTGCATTTAAGGAATATTTCATGCGACTGGGCTACGACTTGGACGAGTTTATTCCGGAGTGCAATTTCCAAAGCCGGCGTTTCAACTGCTCCGAAGGCGGGGAGCCGCTGTTCGACCGGGACCGCGGGAAGTGCTTCCTGCTCCGGAGCTCCGAACGGCGTCAGAGCACGCCGGGGGTCGGAATGAGCCTGGTGCTCAACATCCACACGGAGCTGTACCCGGAAAAATTCGTGCCTATTTTCGACGGTTTGGATTTGCGTTGATTTGGACGTTTTATTCCCGGCGGGAATTCATAATGCAACCCGAATTCAGTGACCATATATAAATAAATAAATAAATAAATTTATTTTGTCATGTAAATACATAGACAGGAATTAAAAGGATATGTAAATACATACATCGACCAGAGTCACATAAGGAAGAATTTGCATACGATGTGGTTTAATTTGACTGGCAACAGTTGGCGCGCAGCTGATCGGTCATACCGTACGATTTTCAGTTCGGTAAAAGTACCTTCAGTCACGTCAGGATTTTAAGGACCATCAAAATGTCATACAGTATTCGTGATCACGTCATGTATATTTTACTTTGTGGGAACGGTTGTGGGAGGAGCTAAAAATTAAAGATCTCTACGTTCAGTGGAGATCAATTTTTTTCCAAGCGCTATTTGGCTAAAAGTAATTCTATAACATCATAACTGGTGGTAGATTTCGGGCGGTTTTCCAAAAAAATAAGATAATTCGACAGTTGCAAACGAACTTTCCACACGTAAATATCTTTTATATGACTTTGTCGATTAAAACATTAAATTTATTAATTAAAAAGGAAGAAAGAAAACGGAACACAAACTTTGCAATATATCTGTGGATATTAACTAGGTACATACGTTTGCATGTTAAATCCAGGATGTTCGTATTTCGGAATTGAAATCATGTGTGAACGCGCCCTAAATTGTTTTTTTTTAATTATTTTTTTTTATTAAAAAGCATACATATGTATGAATGTCGTTAAAATCCACAAGTATTCCATACAGTTTGTTCTCCATTTCTCATTTATTTCTTAATTAATCAAATTTGAAGCATTCTTGATAATAGTATGTTCAGAACTCGGTTTGAAATAATCACAAAGGCTATTTAAAAAAGGTTAGATTAGGCATTTGTTCGGTAAAAAAACCAAACAAATACCTAACTATTAACAAAACACACGTCATTTTTAAAAATTTCAATAATTTTTATGTTAAACTTAAAGACTGCTTGTTTGGAAGCGTCCAATCTAACAAGCAAAGATGTTTTGGTTTAATTTTTACAATCCATAAATATGTTATTAATTTGAAATAATAGCCCTTAAGTTTTTAGTTTTGTCCAAAAAAACATAAGTTGATTTGCAATTTGCTTTTGTTGTAATAATGTTTCTTTTTCATTTACAACAATTATTATAAAAATAATGCAATTAATAAGAATGAATTGCGGATATTTCTGAAAAAAATTAGCAGAATTAAAAACCGCCAATATAAATTTTAACAAAAATTAAACAAACAGCACTTAATGTTCAATTTTAAGAGATTTTTTTAGTTTCAGTAATGTTGTAGTCATTCCAAATAATATAAATAGACTGCTTAGCGGTAATCTAAAATCACAAATGGCTTATTTTATTGACGATTACGATTTGCTGTTTAAACTATTATTAGAAATTTAAGGCCGTTTAAAACCTCCCAAGTTATTTTAAAATAAATTTTTACGGTGTTTTGGCGAAAAAAAGCTTTAGCTTTTTAATTTCAGCTAACTGATGGGATTTCTGTGTAGCAAACCGAAAAACTGTTCTCAGTTCCTCGATTTTAAATAAACTGCGCACTTTCCAAATTTGCTCTTTTGCTGTATTATAACAGCAAATTTACAATAACAATGATTAGTTATTATAAACAGTTATAAAGACTTTTGTTTCAAATGCTTGGGATGATCCACAAAAATTTTTGGTAAACATAATGAACCACACAATTTGTGTTCTTATTATTACAAAATATCAATATTTACAACGCCATTTGAACGCAAAATATGTGTTTACTTGTCTGTGCACAGCAAGTACAGTCCGGCATCTTACAACAACATTCTTTTACATCCAGGAAGATACCACAAGGTAACTTTAACTAACGTGTTTTCCTAGAAATTTAATGTTAATGCTTAATATTTTACTTTAATTCGGGACCTCCGTTACGATAGATGGTGAGTTCAAAAATCTATCTCTCCTAACAGATTTAGTTGTTGGTGAAATGTGCAAGTTGATTATTATATCTTTGTAAAAACGGAATTTTGTAGCCACTTCCGGTAGGTTGAGACAGGTAGGAGGCTGAAAAATTTGATTAAAAGGCAGGAAGGAGGCGGTGTAAAAGCAGGTTGTATGCAGCAAAACTGTTTTAGAGCCAAGTGAGAGGCAAGATTGCAACAGTCAAAACGGCCTCCGCGGTAGGTAAAAAGCCGGGCAGAGGCAGGTATATTTAGAATGGAGGCAGGTTGGAGGCAGGTGGTAGGAGGGTTTAAAGCAGATATAAGGGGCAGCAAAATTTGCTATAAAAGTAAGGGGCGGGTAAAAACCTACCTTTTCAAACAAAGCATCCTTGTTTTATCGGTATATTGTAATAAAAGGTTGTATGGTCTTTTATGGCGTAAGTATTTAATATAATATATATAATATGTATATAATATAGTTAAATTCCGTCCTGCTTGAGTATGATATGCGTATTCATTCATGTGTTAAATGTTGTATAATTTTTAATATATTGCTTTTGATTAGTTTTGCACCTTTAGATCCTGCCATAGTGTCTGTTTATTATATGTTATTATTATATATATATATATATATATATATATATATATATATATATATATATATCAGTATGTAGGATCTTAGATTAGTTCCTAAATTATTTTGAGACCTTTTTTATTTCTATTATATTTAAATAAGCATAATTAGGAAAATGTTTTGTAGGTTTACATAAAATTCCCAACAAATATTGATATCAGCCTTCTATAAGCCTTCTTTATAAGCAAACCAGGTATAGTTGGTTTATTTGTTTAGGAAGTAAAATTAGGGGGGGCATATAGTAATTAATAAAAAATACAGTTTTTGCTTCACTTAAGTGGTACCAATCAAAATTTTTAAAATTGAGAACTAAACGGAGACTAGAAATTTTATATTAAATATTTTACTACTTCCTGACTTGTTAATTCAAGGGTCTATTTCATAAAGATGTTTGTAAATTTTTATTTTACAAATCTCCGCCTAATTTTTGTAAGTTAAATGATAGAAGATATAGGACACGGCGAATACTGATCGGTCAGCGGAGATGAAATGACGTGGCTACGACCAATCAGCGCAAAGCGTGCGCGGAGATGCTTTCCTGGATTACAAGTCGAAAAACCTTTATCGTGTATTTTAGAAAAAAAAGGCGGAGATTTGTAAAATGAGAATTTACAAAGGTTTTTATGAAACAGGACCCAGGTCGTATGTTGAAACTTAAACAAACTAAATGACCTACCCGTAGAATGTTTTCTTTCATTTTTGGTAAATAATTTTAACAAATAACTATATTTTTTAAGGGCTTTTGTGTTTTCTTTCTATATTTACTTATAGTTAAATATGTTGCATTTCGCGCACAGTACTGTACTTCATTCTTTTTTTTGTTTATTTATTTGTGTGTGTGTGTGTTTTTTCACTTAATATCATAGTATATGCGCTATATCTTTCTTGTCATATCTTTCATAATGTATTTTTAAAAAATGTAAATAAAGAAATTCAGATCAATTCAATTTAATTTAAATATTTTAAACTTGTCCAAGAATAACACTCTAAGTAACTAAACCATATTAATGGAATAAATAAAAATTATTTAGATTATTTTGAGCCTAACGGAAATGCGTTTGGTGTCAATTGAAGGTCGAGGAGTAAAACAATCTTGCATTAAAGAAGGGGATCAAAACGACATATACAAGGTCATGGACTGCCCATATTCTATAGAAGCTTGTCAAATGGACTGTTTTCAGCAAATGTCTTTGGAAAATTGCAATTGTCTCCTGGCAGTTGACAGACAATTTCTAAAGAACAAAACTGCTCCATTTTGTACGCCAAAAAATATGACTAGTTGCATAAAAAGATTATTACAGCTTGAAGTAAATGATAATAAATTGCAGAGCAGATAATAAATTGTCTTATTAAATTTAAAATTTTATATACCTATAGGCAAATAAAATCTAGCTGACCTCGATAATTGCTGGATTGAATCGCCTATTTAAAAATTAAACCGTTCAAATTTTTTAACGAAATCGGTTTAGTAATAAAGATCAAAACTTCATTTTAAAAATTATTTATCAAAAAACTCAATTTGAAACCCAAATGTAAATTTTTAAAAAGCTAAAATTGGTTAATTTTTGTATATTTTGTAAAAAAAATGGAATTAAAAAATTCTGCTTTCTTATTGGTTGTTTAAAAGAAACGTCATAACCGCACAATTTTAATTGGTCCCTTCATGTCTACGTACTAATTTTCAGTGTCAGCCAAATATAAATCAACCATAATTATAATTTTGCTTCAAGTTTCATTGCGATCTTGGGTTCGTTTTTTTTGCTAAAAATAGTTTCTAATTCTACTAATTTGTCATTTTACTTTTTTGTAATTTAAACTTCATTTAATTTTACTCTTATTTTCCAACCAAATTGTTTTGTTTATAGTAAAAGAATGTAATAATATTTAAATAATATATTTCAGTTAAATATTATAATATATTTAAGTATATTTCAGTTTAAAAACACCCTGGTGAACTGCGTTAGTAAGTGCCATGCAGCGTGCAGGACGGTGGACTATCGTCCGCAAGTCAGCAGTATGAAATTCCCCAGTGAAAGTGTGAGAATAAAAACTGGCGCCTTTGGGGAACAGCAAATTGAAAGCTGGAAAAACGATTACATTTTATTAGATATTGCATTTGCGCAATTGCACTATACTTCCATTACACAGGTTTGATTTAAATGAAGGAATAATTGTAAAAAAAATGAATAACTAAAAATGCTACAAAAACGTCCAAAAAGATTAGCCACCAGATACAAAAGCTTTGTGCTAAATTTTTTCAATATGAAAAAGAATACCTTCCGACGTTTATAGGCTGGTTCATACTTATGACAAAACGTCCTTCGGACAAAGTCCAAAGAACAAAAGTGCTTTGAACTTTGTCCAAAGGAAAAAAGTCCTTTGGACTTTGTCCAAAGACAAATACAGCGTAAAAACGACCTTTGGACTTTGTCCAAAGGAAAAAGTTTAAAGGAAAAAGTCCAACTTTTTCCTTTGGACTATTTCCTTTGGACAAAGTCCAAAGGACAAAATCCAAAGGACAACGTGTTTATACTTTTTGTCCTTTGGACTTTTCCCTTTGGAATTTGTCTTTTGGACTTTGTCCAAAGGACAAGTTCTAAGTAGCGTTCATACTTCGTCCAAACGAAAAAGTCCAAAGGAAGTTTTGGTTTGTCCAAAGGACGTTTTGGCTTTTCTAAAATTTACCTTTGGACTTTGTCCAAAGGACGTTTTGTCATAAGTACGAACCAGCCTTTAGACATTTTTCAGGTATTAGGCCAGTTTATTTAAAACATGGTTTACGTGATTTTTAAGTGAACGGCCGAGCTATATTCGATGTTAATTGTCAGTAATAGACTGCCAAATAACCCATTTGGTGGAAAATTTTGGTCTGGATGATTATTAATTTGTTCGTACTCCAAACTGTAGGCCCGGTAAAATGCAATGTTGAGAACTAAAGTAAAGTTTGCGGTTTAAAGATTTCAAAAACGCAACGAGAGATTAGAACGAAAAAAAAGCCAGAAAGTAGCAAAATTATCAAAGACTGGGAGGTGTCCTTTGTTTCTTTTGGTTCTTTTTTCGTTTTTTGGTTTAAGGTAGTCGAATACATGTGTAAATCTCCTTTAATTTCAGCGATTGCTGATCTAATAGTAGCGGATTTATTAGCTGTTAAATTGTTAGGGTCAACGCTAGTACTTTTAAGGCGTTCCGAAATGGTCGAGGAAGGTAGAAATGACTTTGCCGGCGGAATCACGAAGAAAGCATCCAGATCTTTAATTTTTTTGTTAGCATCTCCCGGTTTGTTCTCTTTTAAAGCTTTATCTGAAACGCCCGAGCACTTTACTGTCCGTTTTCGGCTTATTGCCTGTATCCGAAGGCCCATCCGCAGCTGGTCTATCAGATTCTCCTGGACTGTTAATTCCAGATTTCGACTGGGTTTGCGTTTTGGTCGCGTCTAAGGTGAAATTCTGCCGATCCGCCGCATTTTCTCTGCAGCTTATTTTGGCTTTTTGATCGGGTTGTTTGCTTTTTTCTTCGGATAACGCGTTCACCCGCTGGAGGAGTGGAACGTCGTCTAAACTTTCGCTGCTTCCCACGCGCAAAAGTTCCGGCTCAGCTGACCAGCTGACTCTCGTTTTTTCCGACGTGTCCCGAGTTTTCGATTTCGCTTTTTTCTCTCCGCTTTTTCCGGTTCGGCTAGCGCTTTCTTCCTTTTGCTTTTTCGCTCTATCGAGGCGCTCATATTCATTTAATTTTTGCAAATCAAAACTTTCGTGCAGCTTTTGAGGCTGCTGGAAATAAGCCAACAACTTGGAGAGATCCCCATGACACCGCCGTCTTTTCGGCTCGGGATCTTTTGTAATTTCGGATTCGCTGACATTAAAGACTTTTACGGAAACAGCAAGACATAGCGGATCAGGGGCGATAAATGATTGTGCTGTTGTCCAAGGACCACCTATAATTATATTCATATTTTTCATTAATAAAACGTTAAACGGAAGCAGAATTACACCATACTCCGATAGCCATCCAATTTTATTACCTTACCTATAGGCTTTTATGTAAGCGAGTAAGTGTTTTAGAATAAATGATCTATTGAAGAGCAATAGAAAAGGGATTGCATTTATTTGTTTCGTGCTAAATTATTGTTTTTTGGCCCAGGCAAAACTGATGTGGACTGGATAAGGGGTAGGGATTGGGGGCTTATCCTTCCCTAAAAATCTCGAAACTGCCGACACTCATCCTCTCCATCCAGAAGTGGGGGGGGGAGAAGAAAAGGTTAACCCCCCCAATTTAAAAAAAATAAAGAGAAAAATGTCTTTATAACTTCTAAAATTACCTCCAATCTTCAAGTTTTGAACTCCAAATGAGTGTTTAAAGCAATAAAAACTCAAAAATGCCACTAAGAGGGTTTATGACCTAAAATTAGCTTTTTTAATCTTTTTTTTTTAAATCAAAAAACGATATGGGTAAAATGCACTTCAGAAAAAAACGATATGGGTATAGTATATTATTGTAATCTCTCATTTAAACTTCCCCCTTCCCCACCCACACACTCCAGACCAACATGCCCATCATACATGGGCACGGGGGGTTGGGGGGTTAACCCCCCCCAAAATTCTGAGACGGGGTATTTAACCCCCCCCCCACTCAGAAGTGGGGAGGGGGGAGAAAAGGTTAAACCCATACATGGGCACGGGGGGGTTGGGGGGGTTAACCCCCCCCAAATTCTGAGAAGTGGGGTTTAACCCCCCCCCCACTCAGAAGTGGGGGGGGGAGAAAAAGTTAACCCCCCCCCCAATTTTGGAAAAATGAAGAAAAAAAATGTCTTTAAAATGACTTCTAACTGCCTCCAAACTTAAGTTTTGAGGTCAAAATGAATGTTTTAAGCAATAAAAAGCTCAAAAATGCAATAAAAAGGGCTTTTTGACCTAAAATTAGTGTTTTTAACCTATTTTTCCTTCAAAATCGAAAAACGATATGGGTAAAATGCACTCCAGAAAAAAAACGATATGGGTATTTTGCGTTTCTCGGATTTTAACCCCCCCCCCTAATTTTGGGTTTAACCCCCCCCCACTCCGGACCAACTTGCCCATGTATGGTTAACCCCCCCCGTCAATTTTGGAATAATAAGAAAAAAAATGTCTTTAAAACATAGGTGAGCACGGTCAAGGAAGCTAGGCACCAACCCTCTTCAACTTCTACATATCGGACATACCTCCCCCACCTGCCGGCGTCAAAATCGTCTCCTATGCTGACGACACCACAGGTCTACTACCACTGGAAACAACATAGCCAACATGGAAACAAATGTCACCAATTATCTCAACATTCTGGATCAATATACCTTGAATATAAACCACCTAAAAGTATCAACGGATTAAAATCAACAGTTTGTACACTTTCTTCTCCAGTAATTCACAGAGAATACGACTAGCACCCAAAATTGACCATACATAACCAACTTTTACGCGATCAACAAAAATCCCAAAATCCTAGGTGTCACTTTCAATCCAAAAATAAGATTATACAAACACATCTTACCACCATCAACAACAGGGCATCTAGACGCAATAGCATCCTCAAAGCCCTAGCTGGACCAGCTGGGGGACAACGAAAAAAGAAACAATAGTAGCCTCATACAAAGCTATAGGGCGACCCATCCTCAACTACGGAACACCAATATGGTCACCAAACCTCTCAAAATCCCATTACCAGAAACTTCAATCAACACAAAACTCAGCCCTCAGGATAGCAACTGGATGCCACAAAATGGCCTCACTAGATCATCTTCATCAAGAAACTAAAGTACTACCAATTGAAAATCACACATTTCTCTCTTGCAACACAATTTCTTGCCAAGACTATACAACAGACTCACCCATCCAACAAAAATCACAGCAAACAAATCTAGGCCAAGAGAAAATGAAACACCCCCTCTTCCAATCGGGAAAATACACTTTATGCAGAAAATTTTTATACCTAAATTTCTCATCCAAAAAAGTGCATTTTCATCACATCCCCATCCCAATACCTCGCCTCTCTAAAAAGCTTAAACCGCATAAAATTTATTCTCATAAAAATGCAACACCTATTAAAAAAATTAAGAGGTTGTACAAAAGCTCTGTTTTACCAAATTTTACAACAGACCACAAATAACCCCTCTAGATTCAAAAATAAAATACGCCACCCCCAGGCGTCGACCCCCCCTTTAAAAATCGGAAAGCCACTTCATTTTTGGTAAAACGTCATGATCGCGACAATTAATACAACAAATGGAGATCTAATTTAAGTTTTTGTAGACGGTTAGTTAGTTAGTTAGCATAGCCAGAGTTTTCAGGTAATTTCCTCCAGGAATGATGCTGCCTTTGCGGAATGAAACCATAGGTCTTCTAGTTTTAGTGTGGTAGGATTTTTGGTGCAGTTGAAAAGGTGGTGGACATCATGCGGTTTCTGGTGGCATTTTGGGCATTCATTTTTGATTAGTGGGTTTATTCTTGATTTGTATGAATTTAGATGATGACAAAATCCGGATCTTAGTTGTGACAGGAGGGCTCTTAGTTTTCTTGGAAGGTGTTGTTCGATTTTGTGTATTTCATGGGGTTTGCTTTTTAGTAGAGGATTGGGTTGGAGTTGAGATAGAGATTCTTTTACAAAATAGGTGTGAATGTTAGTCTGAATGGCTTTTTCGGTGAGATTTGGGTTGAAGAAATTTTCTGCTATGGGGCCATATTTTGATTGGAGGGTGTGTTTCATTTCTCTTGGCCTAGATTTGTTTGCTGTGATTTTGTTGGATGGGTGAGTCTGTTGCATAGTCTTGGCAAGAAATTGTGTTGCAAGAAGAGATGTGTGGTTTTCAATTGGTAGTACTTTAGTTTCTTGATGAAGATGATCTAGTGAGGCCATTTTGTGGCATCCAGTTGCTATCCTGAGGGCTGAGTTTTGTGTTGATTGAAGTTTCTGGTAATGGGATTTTGAGAGGTTTGGTGACCATATTGGTGTTCCGTAGTTGAGGATGGATCGCCCTATAGCTTTGTATGAGGCTACTATTGTTTCTTTTTGTTGTCCCCAGCTGGTCCCAGCTAGGGCTTTGAGGATGCTATTGCGTCTAGATGCCCTGTTGTTGATGGTGGTGATGTGGTTGTTGAAGGTTAGTTTTGGATCGAAAGTGACACCTAGGATTTTGGGATTTTTGTTGAGCGGTAAAAGTTGGTTTGTATGGTCACGTTTGGGTGGTAGTTGTATTCTTGTGAAGATGGAGAGAAAAGTGTAACTGTTGATTTTTCTGTTGATAGTTTGAGGTGGTTGAGATTAAGATATTGATTTAGAATGTTGAGATAATTGGTGAGATTTGTTTCCATGTTGGCTATGTTGTTTCCAGTGGAGTAGACTGTGGTGTCGTCAGCATAGGAGACGATTTTGACGCCGGCAGGTGGGGGAGGTATGTCCGATATGTAGAAGTTGAAGAGGGTTGGTGCCTAGCTTCCTTGACCGTGCTCACCTATGTTTTAAAGACATTTTTTCTTTATTATTCCAAAATTGACGGGGGGGGGTTTAACAATACACGGGCAAGTTGGTCCGGAGTGGGGGGGTTAAACCCCAAATTAGGGGGGGGGGTTAAAATCCGAGAAACGCAAAATACCCATATCGTTTTTTTTCTGGAGTGCATTTTACCCATATCGTTTTCGATTTTGAAGGAAAAATAGGTTAAAAACACTAATTTTAGGTCAAAAAGCCCTTTTTATTGCATTTTTGAGCTTTTTATTGCTTAAAACATTCATTTTGACCTCAAAACTTAAGTTTGGAGGCAGTTAGAAGTCATTTTAAAGACATTTTTTTTCTTCATTTTTCCAAAATTGGGGGGTTAACTTTTTCTCCCCCCCCATTTCTGAGTGGGGGGGGGTTAAACCCCACTTCTCAGAATTTGGGGGGGGTTAACCCCCCCAACCCCCCCGTGCCCATGTATGGGTTTAACCTTTTCTCCCCCCTCCCCACTTCTGAGTGGGGGGGGGGTTAAATACCCCGTCTCAGAATTTTGGGGGGGGTTAACCCCCCAACCCCCCGTGCCCATGTATGATGGGCATGTTGGTCTGGAGTGTGTGGGTGGGGGAAGGGGGAAGTTTAAATGAGAGATTACAATAATATACTATACCCATATCGTTTTTTTCTGAAGTGCATTTTACCCATATCGTTTTTTGATTTAAAAAAAAAGATTAAAAAAGCTAATTTTAGGTCATAAACTCTCTTAGTGGCATTTTTGAGTTTTTATTGCTTTAAACACTCATTTGGAGTTCAAAACTTGAAGATTGGAGGTAATTTTAGAAGTTATAAAGACATTTTTCTCTTTATTTTTTTTTAAATTGGGGAGGGGGTTAACCTTTTCTTCTCCCCCCTCCCATTTCTGAATGGAGAGGATGAGTGTTGGCAGTTTGGAGATTTTTAGGGAAGGATAAGCCCCCAATCCCTACCCCTTATCCAGTCCACATCAGTTTTGCCTGGGCCAAAAAACAATAATTTAGCACGAAACAAATAAATGCAATCCCTTTTCTATTGCTCTTCAATAGATCATTTATTCTAAAACACTTACTCGCTTACATAAAAGCCTATAGGTAAGGTAATAAAATTGGATGGCTATCGGAGTATGGTGTAATTCTGCTTCCGTTTAACGTTTTATTAATGAAAAATATGAATATAATTATAGGTGGTCCTTGGACAACAGCACAATCATTTATCGCCCCTGATCCGCTATGTCTTGCTGTTTCCGTAAAAGTCTTTAATGTCAGCGAATCCGAAATTACAAAAGATCCCGAGCCGAAAAGACGGCGGTGTCATGGGGATCTCTCAAAGTTGTTGGCTTATTTCCAGCAGCCTCAAAAGCTGCACGAAAGTTTCGATTTGCAAAAATTAAATGAATATGAGCGCCTCGATAGAGCGAAAAAGCAAAAGGAAGAAAGCGCTAGCCGAACCAAAAAAAGCAAGAAAAAAGCGAAATCGAAAACTCGGGACACGTCGGAAAAAACGAGCGTCAGCTGGTCAGCTGAGCCGGAACTTTTGCGCGTGGGAAGCAGCGAAAGTTTAGACGACGTTCCACTCCTCCAGCGGGTGAACGCGTTATCCGAAGAAAAAAGCAAACAACCCGATCAAAAAGCCAAAATAAGCTGCAAAGAAAATGCGGCGGATCGGCAGAATTTCACCTTAGACGCGACCAAAAAGTCTAATCAGTTGAAATCTGGAATTAACAGTCCAGGAGAATCTGATAGACCAGCTGCGGATGGGCCTTCGGATACAGGCAATAAGCCGAAAACTACAGTAAAGTGCTCGGGCGTTTCAGATAAAGCTTTAAAAGAGAACAAACCGGGAGATGCTAACAAAAAAATTAAAGATCTGGACGCTTCTTTCGTGATTCCGCCGGCAAAGTCATTTCTACCTTCCTCGACCATTTCGGAACGCCTTAAAAGTACTAGCGTTGACCCTAACAATTTAACAGCTAATAAATCCGCTACGATTAGATCAGCAATCGCTGAAATTAAAGGAGATTTACACATGTATTCGACTACCTTAAACCAAAAAACTAAAAAAGAACCAAAGAAAACAAAGGACACCTCCAGCAATCCAAATTTCAAGAAAGCCTACATAGAAAACGGGAACAAACCGGAATTTAAAAAACCGGCACCTAAGAGTATATTAAAAAAACCAGCGACGAAGGTTTGCGAAAATGCCGACGTCAAAATTGGAAAACCTGAGAAAAACGCCAAATCTGAACAAAAGAAGCCGATTCCAAAAATAAAAAGTGCCTCCTCCTACCATTCTACCGATGTAACTTCCAAGAAAGCTGCGGACGAAACAAAGAGCGACGTCGGTGCGGAATTGAAACAAAAAATTATCGAACGGGTAAAATCTTGGGTCGGAAAGAAAACGCCGATGGAGTTGGACGACATTCTTGAAAAATATCCCGTGGGAGAAACCGCCCGCCAGCAAGTAGAAAAAGATTTTTTTTTTACAATTTCGTTCAATTTATATTTTACTGTTACAAGCAACATTTGTAAAAAAAATTAGTTTTTTTGTACAACTTTTAAAATTAAACTTATTTTCATCTATGAAATTCAATATTTAGTCCTAAAAATCTTAAATGAATGACATAAATCAACTTTATAAACCGAAACCGTCTTTTTAAGTTTTAAACCTTATAGAATTAATCCTTCCTCTCAAAATCCAAATAGCCCGAACTTCCCTGTTAATATTCTACTCCCCCTCCCCCGAAACTGCAAAAAATCATTTACCCCCGATTCACAAAGTCACAAATCGCCACCACCAATAAGTAAGCATGATGGAAGGCAGGGTGGAGCCCACCTCAACCCTCCTCCAGCCTCAAAATTTTTGCCCCCGCCCCCCTAAAAAAATTTAAAAACTCCACTCCCATGGTCGTAGCCAGGGGGAGGGAACAGGGGGAATGTCCCCCCTCCACTCCCATAGGTGGCATAGGTATTTTTGGTCAGGTCCGCTAGGGGGGTCCATCCCCGTGTGGAAGGCCAAAATTTTTTAGGGGGGTCCGGTCCGGACCCCCCTGGCTTTTTAGGGGGGGGGGTCGACCCCGGGTGCGAGATTTCAGATTTAGGAGGGTCAGGGGGTCCGATTTTTTAATAAAGTTTTTTAAATCAATAATTTAAGTGTTTTTAGGTCTAATATTAAATTTTATATGCTAAAACAATCTATTTAGGCCTAAGAAGTGTATTTAAACACTGTTCTTAACTAAAAAATCGTGTTTTTGACAGTAAATAAAAAATTATACTCCTAATTTGGTCGGGAGAAGGTCAGCCTCGCTTGGGGAGGTCAGCCCGGACCGCTTTCGAGCTTTGGGGAAGGGAGGGGGAGCCCTGGATTTTTTCTAGGGGGGTCCAAAATTTTGGCTTCAGGGGGGTGGGTGGGTAAACACCTCTGCCCATAGGTCACCGAAGGGGGGGGGGGGTTACCCCCCCCCCCCCCCTACGGCCTCTGAGACCTACCCCCCCTAAGGCCCATTTTTGACCCCTCCCCCCCCCATCGACCCCTTGAACCCCTGACCCCCCCCCCTAAGGCCCATTTTTGACCCCCCCCCACCAGACAATCCCAAAAAATGCTTAAAAAATGGTCAAATTTCGTCAAAAAATTGTCAATTTTGGTCAAAAAAAAAAACACCCCGGGGTGTGACCCCCCCTGCTTTTTTTCAAAAAAAACACCCCGGCGGGGTGTGACCCCCCGGCTTTTTTTCAAAAAAAAACACCCCGGGGTGTGACCCCCCCCCCCCCCCCCCCCCCCCCCCCCCCCCCCCCCCCCCTGGAGGTCAAAAACCTCCACACCCCGGGGTGTGGACCCCCCCCCTGAGCCGTCGAAGGTCGGTGACCTATGCCTCTGCCCCCCCCCCCCCAAACACCTATGATAGGTGGGCAGAGGCAGGGACGTAGCCAGGGGGAGGGGCGGAGGGGGGGCGGCCGCCCCCTCCGAAACGGTCGGACAGGAAGAAAAATAAGGATAGTGGTTGGGCGGGGGGGGCGGCCGCCGCCCCCCCCCCCGAAATGGTCGCCAGATAGTAAAATTTGGGGGTTTTCAGAGGCTAAAAATTCAAAATTTTCTAGCGCCTCGCTAATCGCTCGGCGCCAAACTTTAAAATAATTTTAGTACCCCAATGGACCCCCAAAAACCAAAAATTTGTTCCGCTTCGCTTCGCTCAGCGGTCACTTTCTATAGTATACATACATATATATCTCGTTATTTATGTTGCCTGATGCTAATGTTATTTCAAAGTTGGTACAATAATTTTTATAAGTAATAAGTACTGTACTACACAGAAAGCAGAACAAACAACCATATTGGTTGATTTATGTACCTCCCCCCCTCCTAAATTTTCCTGCCGCCTATAGCATTGGCTCGGATTTTTTTCATATATGTAGGTACCCTAGAAAACATGGAGCCGAGATGCTGCTTATGTGCTTTGGTTTACAATGTGGGTTTTTAGGCCAAAAACAGTGTATTATACAGCTTTATCTACGTTTATCCCTGGTTTTTTAACGTTTTCAAAAATTAAGGGGGGCTCCGCCCCCCCCCCCCGAAATTTTTTTTTTGTACTACAATCCGCCCCCCCCCCAAAATGAAACTCTGGCTACGTCCCTGGGCAGAGGGGGTTATATCCCCCAAAATTTTGTACTGAAATATAATATTATATCCCAGTACTGAAATCGCTAAAAATAGGGTATTTGAGGTATACCTTAAATACCTCAAAAATTATATTATACCCCAAAAATTTTTTAGGGAACCCTTCCATATACCCCTCCGTATACCATCCACCCCTTCAAAAAACCACCTGTGGTTCCTCCTGTCGTTTTATAACAAGCAATCGATAGAATGCATTTTTTTTACAAATAAGCACTGGATAGAATACATTATTGACCATGTGACCTGCAGTTCCCGCACCTCGCAAAATCCTAACTGCGGCCATGACTCCCTCAATTTTTTTTTACTTTGACACCATACTCCCTCTTAAATTCTAAATCGACCTCCGCCTTTCCCTGTCAAATTTTGAGTACAAAATTTTGATCAAAATTTACTTTCACATACAAACTAGATTTTGAAGTATAAAATACTAATTTTGTATATTTTTTTATGTATAAATGCTTACTTTAGTGTATAAATTTCCATATTAGTACCGAAAACCTAAATCAATGATTTAAAGTAATTTTGTTTTGAAACCGATGCCCTTCCCTCTACCCCCCTTTAGATTTCCAACTGGTATACCTCGGGTTGACCTCCTCCTAAAAAGCCAGACGGGGAGAGGGTAAGAACCCCCTTGGGCTTGGACACCCTCCTAGCTTTCAAATGGCCGTTTACCCGGTGTAGCCAAGCCACCCCCTAGCTTCCCGGTCCAAGCTCCCTTATGCTAGGTACCCTCTCAGTCATAGGTTGGCAGCTCCCCGGATTTTGGGGGTAAACCCGACCCCCGAAATTTAGAAGGGGGGGTGTCCCGAAAATTTTTTTTGGGTATACCTCAAATACCCCATTTTTGGCGTTTTTAGTACTGAGACCCCCCAAATTTTAGGAGGGGGGGTGTCCGGGGTACCCCCAAATTTTAGGGGGGTGTCGGCTATAATCAAGCAATACATTTTTTGATGTTTGTCGCATCTACTTCGTTCAGTTACGACTCGCTCATTATTTCTTTTGTAATCCTTCGTACAAAAAATTGCAATTAATCATGAAAAATAGAGAAAAAAAGAAAACTGATAAACTCAAATAGTTTCGTCAATAAATAGTTTTCCAAAGATTTCTCTTGGTTTTCGAATTAAAAAAAATTAAAAACGCATGTTTAATAATGCTTAAAAACGCTTAAAAACGCATGCTTAAAAATAATGCTTAAAAACGCATGCTTTTTATCGAAATACCGGTACTACAAAAAAACTACTTGGCTAGTGAGTATAATTAAGTCCTCTCCAAACCTACTACAAAACGCAAAAAATTTTATATCAAAAGATAAAAATCAAAAAAAAAACATTTACTGAGAAAATAATCTTTGTTTTTTATGAATTTTGGATAAACATCTTTTTAAAATGAAATTTATTAATAATGTTCATACCTGAAAGTGGCATTTCTAAGCAGAAATCGTCAAATTTTTTTTGTAAGTACATTTTAACTGAATAGTTACTCTTTGGTACGCTCATTTTGTTTTTCAAATTGACTTATATATTGATTTATCTGCGTCAGAAAACAAAAAAAAAAAAGTTATAAACAACATTATAACCAGTTATAAAAATCTTATGAACAGGTTTCATGTACAAAATAATTCATTAAGTCATATCGTTCAAAACATTTTGAGAGAATTTAACTAATGACCGTGTACAGATTTTTATTTGTTTTGAACTTAACATTCAATTGATTCATTAACTACAAATGTGTAATGTACAGCAGAAACAGGTATATTTAGGTGATAGATACTCTTTAAACACAAACAACTGCTAAAACAGTTTCGAAATTAGTCAATCTTTTAAAAGAGTTGCATTGTTTAAAAAAATCCACATTTTCAAAAATTACAGTTCACAAAAATTTATAAGACTGAAACGCTAAGATTTAGAAAAACTTTGATTGATTTATAATTACTATATCCTATTAGTTACTTATAAATCTCTAATAGTGGGATAAGGATGTAGAGACATAAAGGCAAATGTAAAAAGCCGCTAAATACAGATAAAAAAATTAGAAAGCAACAACTTTTTCACTTAAAATAAGAGGTAAGGTACAGTTGTAGTTAGGTAAAAGGTATTATATTAGATGCCGGATTCGGAGGTAGATTAGACTCAGATTTTGGCTGGAATTTTCATTTCGCAGGCCGAATGGCAGCTGAAGAATTCTTAAGCGATTGGCTTTAAAACTCTCAGATCAGATTGTATGAACCCAGCGAAACATTGGCAATTAACAACCATATTTTATACTTCGCTAGGTTCATCGCTTAACTAAATAGATAAACAAGAACGACGATGATATTAGTAGAGATAAATTTAAATCTTTTTTTTAACTTACCGGTTAGGACATCACAGGAAAAATAGTATCATTTTTTGTATTTTGTACTGGTTAAAATAGAAGAGTTTTAGTATCAACAAGAATCGATAAGAGTGCAGAATGTCCAACTGTATGTTAAACAATTGTTCTAATTATATGTTAAGCAATTCACGTGTAGATTTTTTCATTATGTAGAAATAAAAAAACTGTAGCCGCCAAATTCCTAGATGATGCTCTTCTACATAATACTGTCACATAATTCAAATTTTCCCAAATATTTCTCGTTTTAAAATATAGAATAATTTATACGTCGGACGCAACAAAAAGTCTTGAATATTTGGCAACATTACATGAAAAAAACTTTATTTAAAAATTTTACGTTCGCAGTTTTTGTTTGCAAACTTAATAATTGTG
Source organism: Microlaimidae sp. YZB2_3 (assembly GCA_030248175.1). Lineage (NCBI taxonomy): Eukaryota > Metazoa > Nematoda > Chromadorea > Desmodorida > Microlaimidae > Microlaimidae sp. YZB2_3. The sequence goes on from JASAMX010000723.1 coordinate 46,167, forward strand.
AACGCAAAATTCATAAATGAAATTTTCTTATATAATACTATCCATAATTATTCAAATTATTCAAATTGCTTTAACGTTATACGTCGGACAGTCATATAGTTTGTACGTCGTATATAGTTTATATAGTTTATCTAGTCTATGTAGTTTGTTGGATTCAATAAAAAACGTTAAATATTGACCATATTCCGTAAAAATCTTGTTAAAAATTTTACGTTCGCAGTTTTTTTTTTTTTGCTAATTTACGGTTAACATGTAGAACAATCAACAGTATTACGTAGAAAAACTATCATGTAATATAGAAACAAAAATTGTAAATTCTGGGGGTTTAAACAATGTTTATAAATTTGTTAATAGTAAAATCAAAACAAAACAAACTATCCCACCAATTAAAAGAGACGATGGGAAATTTGTAACTGAAGACTTTGAAAAAGTTGAACTTTTTGGAAATTATTTTGCTTCTCTTTTTACTGATGATGATAATACTTTGCCAAATTTTAATCCACCAAACATTGAAAAGTTGGACAACATGGTATTTACCACAAAAAAGGTATTTAAGGCCCTAAAAAAGCTCCCAAACAAATTGTCTCGAACACCTGACTGTTTTGCAGCTTACTTTTTAAAACGCTTGGCTATAGTTATTGCTGAACCTTTGGCAATAATCTTTCAGATGTCTTTTGATTTTGGAGAATTACCACTTGATTGGAACATAGCTTTATTAGACTTACTGTTTAAAAAAGGCACTAAAAGCCTAAAAGAAAATTATCGTCCAATTTCACTTACATCTTTTTCTTGTAAACTAATGGAACAGCTTGTCAAAGAAGAACTGCTTGTCTTTTTCCATATCATTTTGTCAAGGTTTCAACATGGTTTTAAGGCAAAAAGTTCTACAATAACACAGCTGTTGGAAACTTTTAATGAGTGGACGCTAGCACTAAAAGATAAATTTCTAATTGATGTCATTTACTTGGATTTTGCCAAGGCCTTTGACACCGTTTCACATCAAAAATTGTTATATAAGCTAGAAAAATATGGTGTTTCTGGTAAATTTTTAAAATGGATAAAAGAATTTTAGTTGGGCGGGAAATTAAAGTTGTAATTAATAACTCAGTATCCAAATCATTTCCTGTAAGAAGTTCAGTTCCTCAGGGTTCTGTTTTAGGTCCATTTTTATTTTTGGTATATATTAATGATATTGTTGATTGTGTTAAGTTCTCACAAATTAGACTCTTTGCAGATGATATAAAGTTGTTTGTAAAATCTTCATCTAAAGATTACCACATTCAAACCTTGAGACTTCAGCAAGATTTAGGTAGAATACACAGCTGGTCACAAGACTTGCAACTGCAGTTATCTAATCACAAATGTGAAGTTCTTCATATTTAAAATCATAGCAAAGAGTTAATTTGTAAATATAAGCTTGGTAATAACGTACTTGCAACTACAGAATTGGTGCGTGACCTAGGTGTTTATATATCCCATGATATGAAATTCTCTAAACACTGTGAAATCACAGCAAAAAAGCTATAAGAGTGACATCACTAATTTTTAGAACATTCAATTCAAACTCGAGAAATAATTTTCTCAGAGCATATAAGTCCTATGTTAGACCAATTCTGGAGTATGCTAGTGCAGTTTGGAACCCTTATTTACAAAAGGATATAAACATTTAGGAAAAAGTGCAACAAAATTTCACTAGACGTTTGTTTTATAAATGCAAGTTGTTACCTGTTGGTTATGAACATAGACTGAATTACCTAGGTTTAGAAAGATTAAAGGATTGAACAGACAAAATTGATTTATATGAGTGCTTTAAAATTATACATTGCTTAAACAATTTGTAATCCAATGATTTTTTTAAGTTTAACCTGCAGCCCACCCGTGGTCATCCATTTAAATTGGCAATGGAAGACTGCCGAATTAATGCAAGAAAATTTTCTTTTGCGAATAGGGTTGTTACACCTTGGAACAATCTACTCCCATCTCAAGTAACTGTCTATTCTTTGGATGCATTCAAGAAAAGTTTTAAAACTGACTTAAATAAGCGCTCTTTTTGAGCCTTTAAAGTCATATCAGATAGCTATGTTCATTGATAATTAGTTACAATTTGTGATTCATATTGGCAGCAATTAAGTCGCAGATTTGATGTTGTTGATGAAAAAAAAAAAGAAAAAAAATAGAAAAAGAGAAAAAACACAATGAAATGATGAAAACAGAAGAATTAAACTATGCATAAACTATGCTTAGTATAATATTAATTCTGTTATCTGATCATTAAATAAATAAATAGTGTATTCGGTGTATACAACGTGTAAACTACGGTATTTTTGGGTGCTAGCACGGTGTTAATTAATCCGGACAAATTACAGTAGGTTTCCCAGCTAATTTTATTTTTTTTTGTTTGAAAAATTTCTTGTTTAACATATATTTACAATATTTTGTTCTGCGACTTTTTACACAAATTTGCAATTATTTAATTAAGATTTAAAAGTTTATCGTTTTTTATATAAATAATTCTATCAAATTTTGCTTTTTATATCTTTTCTTATCGTTTAATGAAATTTTAACACACTTAGCCCCAGGTATACGGAAACCTACTGTAATTTGTCCGGATTAACTAACACCGAGCTAGCCCGAGGATTATCCCTCTGTGTGAATTCCGGCCCTAGCTAACTGCGCAGTTAAAATATTTTTTATAACAAACATTTATTGTTTTTAATTTTTAAAATACTTATAATATTCTTAATATAATTCAATATAATTAACGTTAAATACAACATATATATAGCATACTTTTTTAAACTATATTTGACGGTGCAAGTCCCATCATACGCGTCACAAAAATCGGTTTAAAAACTCACTTAATAAAAAGTGGTGAAAAACATGTTGCTCTAGGTCAACTTTAAATATGTGTTCCATTTTCGGGCATTAAAAACGGATTAAACTACTAATAAAGGAAATAAATGATGTTTTGTAGCCTAAGGGAAGCTAGGGGGGTGGTTACCTGGGGTAAATCCAATTTTGAATTCTGGGTGGGGTCCCCCCCCCCCCCCCCAAAAAAACAAAAACCCCCCCCAACCCCCCAAACCCCACCCCCCACCCCCCCCCAAAAAACCCCACCCGGGGACCCCCCCGAGGCGGACGACCAAAAACCGCCCCCTAGCTTTATAGGGAGGGTTGACCCGGGGGTGCAAAATTTTGAGTTTAAAGTTGTTCTTTTTGAAAAGAATCGGCTTTAATATCAGATTATAATATCTTGTTTTAAATTAACTAAATATTTCATGTAATTTATGTGTTTTTCTATCTATTGTTAATAAATTTGTAAAGGGTTTTTTTGGGGTTTTTTTTGTAAAAGTTAATTAAACAAAATGGTTGTTTTTAGAGTTTAAAATACAATTTCCAAATTTGTTTTTAAATGGGGTTTTTTTAGGTTTTTTTTTGGAAAAAATATCTGGAAAAGTTGATTTTTTGCAAGGTTTTAGGCCAATTTTTTATGTTTTTGGTATGGGGTTTTTTTGGTTTTTTTTTTCTAAATTTTAGGGTTTTTTGGGGTTTTTTTTACATATATAAAGTTAGCGCACGAAATTCGTGCGCGCACGAATTTCCGCGCACGAATTTTTAGGCTGTATATTTTCAGTCACGTGTACGTAAAAACAGTTGTTGCGCCTATCGCACATTGAAGCACAATATTGGTAGATAGAAAATAAAGTTTATAAAACATAACTCTTCGATATTCAAATACTTTATTGTTGTTTGTTATTAGGAAAACATTTACTTTTTTAAACTTTAAAAAGCTCAGCAATCCAATAAACTATTCAGAACAAAATTTGATTTCATATTGCAAACTAATAAAAACAGAAAAGCTACTTCGTTTTACATAATCATTTGGGTGTCTGGAAAATTTGTCTTCTACATCTCGCCTTTCAACATCTCGTCTTTTATATCTCGTCTTCGGAAAACTCGTCTTTTGGATGCTATTTTGTAAACTTATTTTCAAAAATGCGAGTTTCCACCCCCCTCCCCCAATGATAAAATTTTCTTTGATTTTTTGTTTTGCTTAGGCTTAGGAAAAAAATAAGGTTTTTACTCTTCAGTTCAAAAAACATCACTAAATACAAATTTACCATGGTAAAGCTTTGCTTGATTTATAGGTTTTGTTTAGGCTTAGGTTCTCAGTTTTTTGAATAAATCATTTAATAAAAGTTTATCATGATAAAAATTTTGCTTGATTTTTGGCTTTTGCTTAGGCTTAGGAAAAAAAGGTTTTCAATACATTGTTTTAGTCAAAAAATAGGAGAAACTTGTCATTTTAAAGTGCGTTTACAAAACCGCATCCAAAAGACGAGTTTTCCTAAGACGAGTTGTAGAAGTCGTGATGTTGAAAGAACACCAAGTGTTTTTTTTACAATTTATCATTTTTATTTAATGTTTTAATTGTGTAAAATAATTTTATTATTCAAAATCAATTTAGAAAATTACGTAATTTTTTTCATACCAATATTGTGCCTCAATGTGCGATAGGTGCAAAAACCGTGTTTTACGGTAGGCGCGACTGAAAATATACAGGCTCAACATTCGCGCGGCAACGGCGGCAAAGAAAAGACACCACACCGCCAACAAAAATATTATAGGCGCGAAAAGCAACGGCGACCCCCCAGCAAACCCACACCACCACCCCCCCCCCACCACCCCCCAAAAACCGGGGGGGTATCGGGCAAAGTCCCAACTGAGGAAAGTCCCAACGTGGAAAGTCCCAACTAATCGATGAATCTCCCAACAGTTCAAATATTAGAAATACGTTTGCAAATTCGGTGTTAAACACGATAATTTTAAACAACCGAAAATAAATAAATGCATTAAATGAATGATAAATGGAATTATGCAATTTTGTAAACGTACTTTCAAAAATGCAAGTTTCCACCCCAATGAGATTTTTTTTTTGATTTTTGGTTTTTGCCTAGGATTAGGAAAAAAATAAAGTTTTTACTCTTCAGTTTAAAAGGCATCATTAAATACAAATTTACCATAATACAATTTTGCTTGATTTTTAGGTTTTGCTTAGGCTTAGGTACTCAGTTTTTTGAATAAAAAATTTAATAAAAGTTTACCATGATAAAAATTTTGCTTGATTTTCGGCTTTTGCTTAGGCTTAGATAAAAAAGGTTTTCAATAGATTGTTTTATTCAAAAAATAGGAAAAACTTGTCTTTTGAAAAGTGCGTTTACAAAATCACATCCAAAAGACGAGTTTTCCGTATTTAATGCTATATTTTTATTAATTATAGTGTTAATTGACTAAAAAATAAAATGGTGTTTGTTGCAAACGTATTTTTTGATTCTGTTGGGACTTTCCACAAACTGTTGGGAGATTCCACAGTTGGGAGATTCACCCTTTTTGTTGGGAGATTGCTCGGAACCAAAATTCGTGCGCGGAAATTCGTGCGCGCACGAATTTCGTGCGCTAACTTTATATACATGTTTTTTTGGCTGTTTTGGGGTTTTTTTTAAAAAAATCTGGAAACCCTGACCGGACCGGACCGTCAAATTGATAAAAAATAAAAAATACGAGAATAAATTAATTTTGAATTAAACTTTATTGAATAACTGCGCGGTGAAAGTTTTGCTTATTTTTTTCATTAGGAGTTATAAGCCGATTTATACCCTAAAATTGCCCTATTTTGGCATGTGCAATTTATTTTATTAAGAAATTTTTTTTATTAAGCCTTTTTTAATCAAATTAATATTTTTTTCGTATTATCAAGAATATATATACTTGTGTTATATATTCTTGGTATTACCAAGTGTCTGGCAGTTGTGTTTTAACAAAGCTAGAAGTCTATATAACTCAAAAATTGGGAGGGCCTAATCCCCGAACGAAAATCCCCGGATCCCCGGATCCCCGGACGAAAAATCAGGGCCTAATCCCCGGATGAAAAAATTGAAATCCCCGGATATGACTTTTTCTCCGTAACCGCTGAATAGAATAGGTCAATATTGCACTGGCGTATACTATTCGGTGATGCGGTGATTTTAAACCTCTTTTTTCCGAATTTAATTTTAAAATTATTACACAGTGATAATTTTAAAATTTTGGGAGGGCCTAATCCCCGAACGCGATATCCCCGGATATGCGTTTTTCTCACTTATTCTTTGATATTTTTAACTTTAGGTTTCGCTAACTTGCAGAACGTAACAGTGCGGTCATTTTAAGCTATCGCACAAAAAATTTGAAGCTGTTTTAGTAACACGGGAAGCATTTTAAAATTTTGGTATTAAATTTTTTTTACACAAAATTAAAATGGCATTTAAAATGATAGTGTTTCGAATTTTACACTTTTATGTATTACTTTTACATATTACACATCTATTCGTATTATTGTTTTATTTTTTACCATATTTTATTTATCATGATTATGTTTTTTTTTGTTTTAGAAAGAAATCTTTAATGCGAATGAATATTATCGCCAATGGACCATGTCTCACGGATGTACTGGAATGCCGTATGAGTGTAGACATATAGCATAAGCATAAAATTACCCTAAAAATTAACGAGTAAAAAAAGCTTCATAGGGTTTAAAATTTATTTATATTTAACAGTAATCTATATACAATATACTTACATAGTAAAAGTGTAATAACATTTTATCTTTGTAAAACTCTATACCAGCAACACGGTATTCTTTGACTAATTAATGCTAATAAAAACCGTGTCGCAATGCTACAAAATAAAGCCGGTTCACATTAGCTACACACATTATATAATTAGATAACAAATAAAAATCATTGCTCATTCTACAATACAATAAAACTGGCGTACAGCAAGTGGACACAGTTAGCTTTGTATACAATAATTAAAGCGTCACACGAATCTTATGTATTACATTAAAAAAGTGAAGGTGACTCCAGCAACTTCATGCTACACTTAATGCTGTTTTATGTACATATCCATTGTGAAACTAAGAAAATAATCTAAGACTCTGGTGTTTTCTCGAGAGATATTCGAGATAAAAATTTTCAATGATCTGGGTATAATTGTGTTACATTATTATTATAATCTTAGTTTAACCCTTGACTTCTAAGTATAAACTCATAAAAAATTTCCTTAAAAGTCAGTGTGAAAACATAACAACAAACATCGACTGATTGCACCAAACTGGGCACACATGAACAAGTATAGTGGGACTCCTGGCACGATCAACCGCACAAGCAGAAAAAAATACATGCTGGGTGTGGTCGTTCGTGCGGGAAGCCCCGCTATACATTGTTTATGGGTCGAATTTGGTGCAATCAGTCAATTAAAATTCTCACCTTAATATTAAAATAACAAATTTTATAACAACAGAAGTAAAACGTAAAAAACGTTCGCAAATTTCAAGCTAACCAGTAAAAAAAGCAAGGATATCTCGCAAAAACTCGAATCAGCAACTAAAGAACTACCGAAAATAAAGACAAACACAACAACTATTTACTTGGTGGGATTTCGAAAAATACGCGCACACTGGTGCAATATTTTTGTGATCACGTGTCACTGCGATAACGGCACTTTTCCCACTCTAATACGTCACTTTCAAATCCATTGTAAAAGTACATTTTACCGTACCAATGCAAAATACTCGTAAAGCGGGTCTTTGGATTTGCTCCACCAGCAATGAAATTCCTGGAAGCATGTACTTATGACCCTGAATGGGTTAGCATTTTTAGACATTTTGAGCGCATGATTGCAACGCCTGAGACTGGTTAATTGTAAATGCGATAATCAATGGATTTACTGCTAACAAACTTCCAGGGACTGATGTCTGTCTCACACCAGTGACATTCATATACTCATATTTGCACTTGGTGTCCACCTTGTCTCCAATAAACCGTGAATTCTAGGGCACGGGTTACTACACCAGGCTGTGCTGGGCACCAAATTCGAACTCAGCACAACAGGATCCCCTGGGCATGGTCCACTGAATTTCCTGTGTATGGAGCTTAATAAATCTATGGACTTTTTCCGTGACGGGCGCTTTCGCAAGAATTTTGACGGAAAAAATTTCTGTATAAATTCTGAAAATAAAAAAGATTCCAAAATTTTTCAAAAAATTTTCTAAAAATTTTATCCGAAATTAAAAAAAAAATTTGTTCGTTAACATTTTTGTAGACTTTTTTCGGCACTGTTTTTTGCAAAAATTTTGGCTTAGAAAAATTTCTATATAAATTCTGAAAAATCAAACAATATTTTTTCAAAAAAATTTGCAAAATTTTTCAAAATTATTTTGTTGTTCCGTGAATATTTTATTCTCCGTGTTTTGTTTCTCTGCTCTTCCCTGTGGCGTGTCTTTTGGTAACTTTTGAGGTAATTTTGGCTTTTACAAACCCATGCATTGCAAAAATTGTGTTTCTGTGGTAGATTCACGCACGCTTTTGCATCGCTAACGTTTCATTTTCTAAGCTTACATCGAGAATAAATACGTACGGTACGGAAGAATTTGAAACTGTAAATAAAATTGACGCCCTTTTTTTCTTTTTATAATCACTAAATTTAAAATTTTGTGTAATTAATTTCACAACTATTTTGCGGGAAAAAGAAAAAAATCAATTCGTGCATATTCAAAAGGTCGTGGTTTTCACTGCTTCGATTCTTGTCCTCATGATATCAGTACGTTTTCATTTCATCAAGAAAAGTAAATAACTAACCAGATACCTGAAGCTTCAAACATTATTTCCGCCTATCTTTCCACGTCCACCATTTAATTCGTTTACTTTTTTTAACAACACAACATTTTACATTTAGAAAAATAAAGATCTTCGATTTTTTTTATTTTGCTATTTTTGAAAAAGCAACAATGGTGCGCGAGAACCGCCCGACTCTTTTTTCTTTTTTTCTGTCTGTTATTTTTCGACTGTTGGACTATTTGTACCAGTGGTCTTAAGACGGATTAGTGGTCCTCTGTATATGTATATGTCATGTTTTATTACCCATAATATCTATCCATCCATCCCATGTGCAGATGCAAATGTGTACCAAATTTTCATCACATAGATAAATAACACACATGATTTGTACGATTTCCGACGCTTCTGTCCTGAATGTAGCGTTAACCTGTTACAGTTCAGTAACATTACTAGATTCGGTGCATTTTTAACGTTTTCTATGGATTCATGCAGTTATGTTTTGTTGGTCGGGAATGTTGCAATTTAAGCTTTTCCACCCATTTCTTTAGGTAGGCTTCATTCCTCAGTTCCGTTTAGGTCCATGTTTGTTTTTGGTACATATTTGTCTTGCTGATGTGTTAAGTCTCACAAATTTACACCTTGCAGATGATATAAGTTTTTGTAAAATCTTCATCTAAAGATTACCAAATACAAACCTTAAGTGAACTGCCTAATTCCCGAGACTAAATTCCCACATCCCCCGTTCTATTTAAATTATATCACATAATCCCCGGATGAATGATTGGAATCCCCGGATATCCTTTTCTCGAACCCCTATTAGAATAGGTCAATATTGCACTGGCGTATACTATTCGGTGATGCGGTGATTTTAAACCCCTTTTTTCCGAATTTAATTTTTTAAAATTATTACACAGTGATAATTTTAGAAATTTTGGGGAAAAGGGCCGCATCCCCGGACGCGATATCCCCGGATATGCGTTTTTCTCACTTATTCTTTGATATTTTTAATTTTAGGTTTCGCTAACTTGCAGAACGTAACAGTGCGGTCATTTTAAGCTATCGCACAAAAAATTTGAAGCTGTTTTAGTAACACGGGAAGCATTTTAAAATAAAAATCGGTCACACAGCAAAGATAGAAAAAACAAAAGGGGGAGTAAAATGGAAATGAAACAGTATACTACACGTACATTTATATGACACATTATCTCAGTTTATAGCATTATACTTTAGTTTTGTTATTGTTTAGATTGGATTGAATAGCAGAAGAATGTTAAAGAAAATACTGGCTCAAAAAAGATCTCCATGATAGCAGTAGCAGATCTCCGTGGGGTTCAGAAGATCCACTCCAATCATTATATTATGTAATACAATTTAAATAAAAATGTTGAATTTAGTTGAATGCAGTTCACAGTTGAATTTCGTAATTAGCATTTAAAAAACACCGCAATGTATGATTTGGTTTCCGCAAGAAAATGAACCCGATTGTATAGAAGAAGCCTACCTAAAGTGGGGGAAAAGCTTAAATTCAAATGACAAAAAAACATAACTGCATGAACATAGAAAACGTTAAAAATGCACCGAACTGTAATGTTACTGAACTGTAACAGTTAACGTCATTCAGCAGAAAATCGTACAAATCATGTGTGTTATTTATCTGTGATGAAAATTTGGTACACATTGCATCTGCACATGGGATGGATGGATAGATATTATGGGTAATAAAACATGACATATACATATACAGAGGACCGCTAATCCGTCTTAAGACCACTGGTCAAATAGTCCAACAGTCGAAAAATAACAGACAAAAAAAAAGAAAAAAGAGTCGGGCGGTTCTCGCGCGCCATTGTTGCTTTTCAAAAATAGCAAAATAAAAAAAATCGAATCTTTTTATTTTTCTAAATGTAAAATGTTGTGTTGTTAAAAAAAGTAAACGAATTAAATGGTGGAAGTGGAAAGATAGGCGGAAATAATGTTTAAAGCTTCAGTTATATGGTTAGTTATTTACTTTTCTTGATGAAATGAAAACGTACTGATATCATGAGCAAGAATCGAAGCAGTGAAAACCACGACCTTTTAAATATCACGAATTGATTTTCTTCCCACAAATAGTTGTGAAATTAATTACACAAATTTTAAATTTAGTGATTATAAAAGAAAAAAAGGGCGTCAATTTTATTTACAGTTTCAAATTCTTCCGTACTGTACGTATTTATTCTCGATGTAAGCTTCGAAAATGAAACGTTAGCGATGCAAAAGCGTGCGTGAATCTAACCACAGAAACTCAATTTTTGCAATGCATGGGTTCGTAAAAGCCAAAATTACCTCAAAAGTTACCAAAAGACACGCCACAGGGAAGAGCAAGAAACAAAACACGGAGAATAAAATATTCACGGAACAACAAAATAATTTTGAAAAATTTTGCAAATTTTTTTGAAAAAATATTGTTTGATTTTTCAGAATTTATATAGAAATTTTTCTAACCAAAATTTTTGCAAAAACAGTGCCGAAAAAAGTCTACAAAAATGTTAACGAACAAATTTTTTTTTAATTTCGGATAAAATTTTTGAAAATTTTTGAAAAATTTTGGAATTTTTTTATTTTCAGAATTTATACAGAAATTTTTTCCATCAAAATTCTTGCGAAAACACCGTCACGAAAGTCCATAGATTTATTAAGCTCCATACACAGGAAATTCGGACCATCCCAGGGATCCTGTTGTGCTGAGTTCGAATTTGGTGCACAACCTGGTGTAAAAACTCGTGTGAATTCACGGTTTATTGAACAAGGTGGACACCAAGTGCAAATTGAGTATCTAGAATGCACTGGTGTGACAGACATCAGTCCCTGGAAGTTTGTTAGCAGTAATCCATTGATTATCACATTTACAATAACCAGTCTCAGCGTTGATCATGCACTCAAAATGCCTAAAAATCTAACCATTCAGGGTCATAAGTACATGCTTTCAGGAATTTCATTGTGGTGGAGCAATCCAAACCACTTTACGAGTATTTTGCATTGGTACGGTAAAATGTACTTTTACAATGGATTTGAAAGTGACGTATTAGAGTGGGAAAAGTGCCGTTATCGCGTGACGCGTGATCACAAAAATATTGCACCAGTGTGCGCATATTATTTCAAAATCCCACCGAAGTAAATAGTTGTTGGGTTTGTCTTTATTTTCGGTAGTTCTTTAGTTGCTGATTCGAGTTTTTGCGAGATATCCTTGCTTTTTTTACTGGTTAGCTTGAAATTTGCGAACGTTTTTTACGTTTTACTTCTGTTGTTATAAAATTTGTTATTTTAACATTAAGGTGAGAATTTTAATTGACTGATTGCACCAAATTCGACCCATAAACAATGTATAGCGGGGCTTCCGGCACGAACGACCACACCCAGCATGTATTTTTTTCTGCTTGTGCGGTTGATCGTGCCAGGAGCCCCACTATACTTTGTTCATGTGCCGAGTTTGGTGCAATCAGTCGATGCTTGTTGTTATGTTTTCACACTGACTTTTAAGGAAATTTTTTATGAGTTTATACTTTAGAAGTCAAGGGTTAAACTAAGATTATAATAATAATGTAACACAATTATACCCAGATCATTGAAAATTTTTATATCGAATATCTCTCAAGAAAACACCAGAGTCTTAGATTATTTTCTTAGTTTCACAATGGATATGTACATAAAACAGCATTAAGTGTAGCATGAAGTTGCTGTGAGTCACCTTCACTTTTTTTTAATGTAATACATAAGATTCGTGTGACGCTTTAATTATTGTATACAAAGCTAACTGTGTCCACTTGCTGTACGCCAGTTTTATTGTATTGTAGAATGAGCAATGATTTTTATTTGTTATCTAATTATATAATGTGTGTAGCTAATGTGAACCGGCTTTATTTTGTTGCATTGCGACACGGTTTTTATTAGCATTAATTAGTCAAAGAATACCGTGTTGCTGGTATAGAGTTTTACAAAGATAAAATGTTATTACACTTTTACTATGTATATTGTATATAGATTACTGTTAAATATAAATAAATTTTAAACCCTATGAAGCTTTTTTTACTCGTTAATTTTTAAGGGTAATTTTATGCTTATGCTATATGTCTACACTCATACGGCATTCCAGTACATCCGTGAGACATGGTCCATTGGCGATAATATTCATTTGCATTAAAGATTTCTTTCTAAAACAAAAAAAAACATAATCATGATAAATAAAATATGGTAAAAAATAAAACAATAATACGAATAGATGTGTAATATGTAAAAGTAATACATAAAAGTGTAAAATTCGAAACACTTTATCATTTTAAATGCCATTTTAATTTTGTGTAAAAAAAATTTAATACCAAAATTTTAAAATGCTTCCCGTGTTACTAAAACAGCTTCAAATTTTTTGTGCGATAGCTTAAAATGACCGCACTGTTACGTTCTGCAAGTTAGCGAAACCTAAAGTTAAAAATATCAAAGAAAAAGTGGAAAAAACGCATATCCGGGGATATCGCGTCCGGGGATTAGGCCCTCCCAAAATTTTAAAATTATCACTGTGTAATAATTTTAAAATTAAATTCGGAAAAAAGGGGTTTAAAATCACCGCATCACCGAATAGTATACGCCAGTGCAATATTGACCTATTCTAATCAGCGGTTACGGAGAAAAAGCCATATCCAGGGATTTCAATTTTTTTCATCCGGGGATTAGGCCCTAATTTTTCGTCCGGGGATCCGGGGATCCGGGGATTTTCGTCCGGGGATTAGGCCCTCCCAAACCTTAAGACTTCAGCAAGATTTAGATAGAATACACAGCTGGTCACAAGACTGGCAACTGCAGTTATCTAATCACAAATGTGAAGTTCTTCATATTCGAAATCATAGCAAAGAGTTAATTTGTAAATATAAGCTTGGTAATAACGTACTTGCAACTACAGAATTGGTGCGTGACTTAGGTGTTTATATATCCCATGATCTGAAATTCTCTAAACACTGTGAAATCACAGCAAAAAAAGCTATGAGAGTGACATCACTAATTTTTAGAACATTCAATTCAAACTCTAGAAATAATTTTCTCAGAGCATATAAGTCCTATGTTAGACCAATTTTGGAGTATGCTAGTGCAGTTTGGAACCCTTATTTACAAAAGGATATAAGCATTTTGGAAAAAGTGCAACAAAATTTCACTAGACGTTTGTTTTATAAATGCAAGTTGTTACCTGTTGGTTATGAACATAGACTGAACTACCTAGGTTTAGAAAAATTAAAGGATCGAAGAGACAAAATTGATTTATATGAGTGCTTTAAAATTATACATTGCTTAAACAATTTGCAAGCCAATGATTTTTTTAAGTTTAACGTGCAGCCCACTCGTGGTCATCCATTTAAATTGGCAATGGAAGACTGCCGAATTAATGCAAGGAAATTTTCTTTTGCAAATAGGGTTGTTACACCTTGGAACAATCTACTCCCATCTCAAGTAACTGTCGATTCTTTGGTTGCATTCAAGAAAAGTTTTAAAACTGACTTAAATAAGTGCTCTTTTTGAGCCTTTAAAGTCATATCAGATAGCTATGTTTATTGATAATTAGATACAATTGTGATTCATATTGGCGGCAATTAAGTCGCAGATTTGATGTTGTTGATGGAAAAAAAAAGAAAAAAATAGAAAAAAAGAAAAAAAAACACAATGAAATGATGGAAACAGAAGAATTAAACTATGCATAAACTATGCTTAGTATGATATTAATTCTGTTATCTGATCATTAAATAAAATTTAAATAAGAACCGTCGGCAAAGATCACGATCGTAAAATAGACCTAATCCATTAAAAGGTATT
>JASAMX010000724.1:0-35500 GCA_030248175.1 Microlaimidae sp. YZB2_3
GCCAGCATTATCTATACATGGATGATGTTGTCGTTAAACAGCTAAGAGAAAAGCGTGACGGAAGTTCCTGCATTATTATTTGCTGACAAGTCTGTTGCAGTTCCGCCGCTCCTAATGAAGATCATGCATCTAAAGGTTAAAATGGAACAAATTCCTAGCAGCGAATGGAACAGCGAAAATGGACTTGTTTGAAGCAAGAATCTCTATTACAGGAGCAAACAGAAGAAGAAGAATTTAGTAGAACTTTTTTTTATTAAATTAAATTTTGTTTCAAAACTTATTTAAAACGCTAAAAATAGTCTTTATAATGCTAATATAGTAACTTTAAATGTATTTCAAGCTTAAATGATCTTAAAATCGCTTATTTAAAAGGCTGAGCCCCGGGGTTCCCTTCGCTTTAAATGGCCGGAGCTTTCAAAGCATATTGGAGGGTAAAGAACATCCTATGTTTGACTGAAAAATTTAGAAGTAAAAACAGGTGCTATGGTAGGTGGAGCGAGAATTGTAAACTCTGCAGCAATAAGTAATAGTGAAAATTTAAGACAAGGTGTTTGGGGTTGAAACTTTCAGACTGTAAACATAAATGAACAAGGGGGGGGGTAGGGTGAGGTCCACCCCAAATTTTGGGGGCCCCCTCTAGAAAAAAATCCAGGTCCCACCTCCCCCCAAATTTTCGAATTTTTTACCCCTGATCCCTCTCTAGATTTTGAAATCTGAACCCCCCTCCACTCTCTAGAAAATTTTAATTCCTTTTTTACTAAATTTTCTTCCAAAAACGTGAATTTTCATCACATATTCATGCTTTTACACCTTTATTTTTTATACCTGAATATCGCTTTTTATTCAATAAAATGTAGTATTATCTTATAAAAAAACTATTATTAAAGTTATTAATGGTTTAAAAGTGTTTTGCTTTGGAAACTGGACCCCACCTGACCCCTTCTCGATTTTAAAGTTTTGCACCCTGGGTCGACCCCCCCTTAAAAAGTTAGGGGGGGGGGGACCCCCCCCCAGGGACCCCCTCCTAGCAGACTTAGAGTTTCATTTTGGGGGGGGGGGGCGGATTGTAGTACAAAAAAAATTTCGGGGGGGGGCTTCGCCCTCCCGACATTTTGGGGGGGGCGGCGGAGCCCCCCCTTAATTTTTGAAAATGTTAAAAAAGCAGGGATAAACGTAGATAAAGCTGTATAATACACTGTTTTTGGCCTAATAACCTATTATCTAATGTTTTTAGCGGTAAAAACATGTTTTAGTTAAAAATTACATAAGCACACATTGGCAGAGCCTGGATTTTACAAAAAAGGAATTTAGAGACCTTTCAGACCCCTTGGCTAAACCCACATTGTAAACCAAAGCACATGAGCAGCATCTCGGCTCCATGTTTTCTAGGGTACCTACCTACCTATATGAAAAAAATCCGAGCCAATGCTATAGGCGGCAGGAAAATTTAGGAGGGGGAGGTACATAAATCAACCAATATGATTGTTTGTTTTGCTTTCTGTGTAGTACTTATTACTTATAAAAATTATTGTACTAACTTTGAAATAACATTAGCATCAGGCAACATAAATAACGAGATATATATATATATATGTATACTATAGAAAGTGACCGCTGAGCGAAGCGAAGCGGAAAAAATTTTTGGTTTTTGGGGGTCCATTGGGGTACTAAAATTATTTTAAAGTTTGGCGCCGAGCGATTAGCGAGGCGCTAGAAAATTTTGAATTTTTAGCCTCTGAAAACCCCCAAATTTTACTATCTGGCGACCATTTCGGGGGGGGGCGGCCGCCCCCCCCGCCCAACCACTATCCTTATTTTTCCTCCTGTCCGACCGTTTCGGGGGGGGGGCGGCCCGCCCCCCCCCCCTGGTTACTTACCGCAGTTGAGATCTGGATAATGCAGACTTCTGAGCCAAATTTAGTAGACCGCCCCTAAGCGCTTAGTGCACTTAAACTCGGCCCAAAGTGGCACTATCCGGCCAGGGCGAATTGGGTAGACACCCTAAGCACCCTTAGGTGGTTGATAAAAAGTGCATAGTGGGCACTTTGGTCAGGCCCTTGCTTAGGGCTGTGGGCACCGCCCCCTGAGCCCAAATTCAGTAGAGCCCCTAAGCGCTTAGTGGCACTTAAAAATCGGCCCAAAGTGGCACTATCCGGACAGGGCGAATTCAGTAGACACCCTAAGCACTTAGTGGTTGATAAAAAGTGCATAGTGGCACTTATCGGTCAGTGCTACTTGCTTAGGGCGGTGGGTACCGCCCCATCGGTTGCACTAAGTTGTAAAAAGTATTTTAAAATTGTTTAAAAAGTGTTTTAAAATGGCAAGCCGTCGTATTCTTATGTATGATAATCGTATAAATCAACGTAGAGAGCCTGCAGCAAAAAGATTTTGTCAGAATCCCGTGAATTTATTTGAGAAATATAATGATCACGAGTTTTATCAAAGGTTTCGGTTTGATAGGGATTCGATTCGGTATTTGACAGAGATTTTTGGGAAGAATATCGAGTCTACATCAAATTTTCACCCCGTTTCGGTGGAAACAAAAATTCTGGTAACTTTGAGGTATCTTGCTAGCAACACCTATCAGTTGAATATAGGGGACTTATTCGACTTATCGCAGCCCACGGTATGCAGAATCGTCTGGCAGGTGATACCCGAAATTGCTAATAGAATGAACGAATTTATCAAAATTCGATTCTCGTGATTTTAATGGTTATACTTAATGGGGGGGCATTTTTTAATCCAGTGAAAAACTGTTGCAGCCACGTTGGGTTTACCTTTAGTTTGTACAAAATAATTGAAAGAATATATTTAATACATTTTAATGTTTTAATATCTTGTTATGCCCAATTATATTTGGAATTATTTGCTATTAAATATTTTTCAAAAATATATTTTATTTTAAATTGTTGGAAATTATGTTATCATGAATTATTGACAATTATATATTTTATAGATGGTGCCAAATGGCTTTGTTTACAATTGGTTATACTAAAAAACTTCATTTTTTTATTCATTGAGTAATTTGCTCAGTCTAGCTTTAGTTCTTGTAAATGTATAACAATAACAATTTGGATATTATTAAGCTTTAAAATGTAAAAAAATTAAACTTTGTCCACAATGGACCCGTTTTTTGACCTAAAAAATCTTATTATAATTAAATATCACAAAGTGATTTAGTATTTTCGAAAAAAATTATGTCTAAATAAAAGCAATCAATGGAGAACAAAACAATCTTCAATTAACCAACAATCTACAATACTGGTGAATTCTTACACAGATAGATACAAAATAACCGGTAAAAAACTCGTTTAATAACCAATTATATAACAACATGACATAACATGTTGAGTTTTATTCATTAAAAAAACGAAAAAAAAATTGCCACGCAGAGAGACGGATGGATTAAAGTGACATTAAAAAGTACTGGGCATCATTGTTTTCAGGTCACCAAAAGGAACACATATAAATTGTTTGTATTTGCGAAAAGGGAGAAGAGACCATCAGGATTTACTTTTGGATTTAACAGGAATCCTTTTAGGTAAATGAGGTTTTGGAAAACGAGTTACGAGTGGTAAATTATAAAATAACATTAAATAGTTTTTTCGCAAGTTTTGTTGAGGTAAAACATATTCACTAAAACAAAATCTAAGTGTTTATATTTTTTATTGTCTGGTAAAATTTTATTATTTTAATAATTATAACACTTTTGACAAAAATCGCCTTCAATTGTTCGCCTATTTTAGCAATATGCAAACATCTGGAAAATAAATATTAAATGGAATATCAGAGTCAGTGGTCAGTCAATTAAGGTAAAGAATTGATATCCTTTGAGAAAACACACTTAGCTCCTTTTTGGGGAAAAGTTAGTGCAATAAAGTAAAAGCCAGGAAGTTTGCTCATGTTTTTCGCCTGAAATATTCCAAAAGTGTGTCCGTTTATTGGGTAACCAACTCCCGTCATCTGAATGAAAATGCATCGTATCGGTGACGACGGAAACAGGGTCGATAGAGCCGAAGGAAATTGGAGCCGAAGTGGCTTTCAATTTATTAAAAGTTAAAGTTTATTGTTTTTATTTCATGTTTCGCTTTATTTTAGAGTTCACGCTAGGCTTACGTAGGGTATTTGACTTAATTTCAGCCACCAATTTAGGGTGTTAAAAAATAGGCATATTTTTAAAACACAAATAAACTAGCACAAAAGTAACTGGATGGATGTTGAATAAAGTGTTTTTGCAAAAGTTTTTATTTTTGTTATTCTGCATTATCAACATTTTCATACAAAAAGTGATTTTTTTGTGATTTTCTTAATTTTTGCTTTCTGTTTAAACTGCATCAAATTTAGAACGAAGCATTATAATCTTAAAATAGACCGTCTTAGTGCCACTTTGACGCGTAAAGTGGCACTTTCGATAGTGGTATGCATAGGGGGTCTACTGAATACGTTTTCTTAGTGCCACTTTGGGTAGCACTATAGATAGTGGCACTATAGCGCTTAGTGCCCCTATGCGCTTAGGGGCTCTACTGAATTTGGGCTATATTGACCATACATGGACACGGGGGGAGGGGTTGGACCCCTCCCACTCTGGACGAACATGCCCATGTATGGGTTAACCCCCAAATCTGAGATGGAAGGTTTAATCCCCTTCCATCAGTCATAAGTGGGGTTTTACCCATTTTTCCTTAAAAATCAAGAAAAAAAAAGAGTAAAATGCACTCCAGAAAAAAAAACGATATGGGTATAATGCGTTTCTCGGATTTTAATCCCCTCCACCCCACTCCAGATCAATTTGCCCATGTATGGAGTGAACAATACACTCAAATTATGACGCCATTTTTGGCCTATGATGACGCCATCATCGCAAATTTTTTGCAGTTTTTAGCCTATTTCAATGTATTTTAAGCCATTTTAGACCTATTTTTACCGTATTTTCGCTTTTTTGTCCCTTTTCCCTTCTTTTATTGTTTTTTCTCCCCCCCCCGTTTCAAAAAAGTTGCCCTCCGTGCCCCCCCGTTATGGAATTGCCCCCAATAACACCCCGGAAGGGGAGGGAGGGGCAGTGCACAGGTCTAGAATTAGGGTAACTGACTTAAATTCGGGCAGCCTTAATTTTGGCCACCGGTTGTTATTTTTGTCATGTGAAAAGTTATGAAATGAACTGGGTATGACTAAATAAGATTTTGTTGACGACATAATTTTGTAAAATCTTTTTTGTCAATAAATATTTCATAACTTATTTAAAACGTTAAAATAGTTTTTTAAAAATCTAAAAAGAATAGTTTACAACATTATTTTAAGCTCACCGGATTTCAGGGAAAATGACATCGGGTAGAAGATATCGATAAAAAAAGTTTTTTATACTTTTTAAAGCTCTGTCGTAATTTTATAATTTATTAAAGATTAATTTTAAATGACCCAAAATTTCTGAACTACATAATGCGAGCAGGAATGAATGAACATCATAAATGGGCACGGGGGGGGGTTGGGTTTAACAGTCCCAAATTCTGAGGTGGTTTAATCCCCCCCCACTCAGAAGTGGGTGGGGAGGAAAGTTCAAACCCCCAATTTTGGAAAAATGAAGAAAGAAAATGTCTTTAAAATGACTTCTAACTGCCTCCAAACTTAAGTTTTGAGGTCAAAATGAATGTTTTAAACAAAAAAACCCTCAAAAATGCAATAACAAGGGCTTTTTGGCCTAAAATTAGCCTTTTTTACCTATTTTTTTGTTAAAATCGAAAAACGATATGGGTAAAATGCACTTCAGAAAAAAAACGATATGGGTATTTTGTGTTTCTCGGATTTTAACCACCCCCACCCGTAATTTGGGGTTGAATGAACCCTCCAGCCCCCACTCCGAACCAACTTGCCATGTATGATGAATATCCTGAATAAGATAAAAGTAAAAAACACTTTTGGATTTTACAGTATTTTAACAAAGAAAAACCAAGAAAACTTCTGAATACAAAAAAAATTTGAAACCGTTTATGAATTGGATTCAAGTTTGGAATTCAAAAGTGTGCAGAAAATAAGACCTATTTTTTAGGTTTATGATAATTTTATTGAAAATAGATTTAGTTCCTATTTGTACCGAAGCTGGCTTTTACAAGCGCATGCACACAGCTTTTAATAATTCTAAAAATTTTATGTTTATTTATGGATGAATAAACCAGTTTTATAAATCACAACAAAAATTTAAAAGAAGCATTTTTTTATTTATTATAAAATTTTAGGAATATATACACGATAATAACAAGTATCATTAACAAATAAATTATAAAAGTTGTTTTTCTTAAAATAAATCAATCAACACATAAACATATTTTTTTAATTGTTTATTACGGCTAAAAAGCTTTGCAAGCTGTTAAATCCTTAAAAAACTTTTTTGGACCTTTGATTTAAGATCGAATGTATTTTCCGATCTTTTTTCCGTTCCCTCCTTCTGACTGCCATGCACCGCAGTTTTGTTTACAATTTTTTTTGTATTTTTTAATACTAAAATGATCTTTTTTAATTCTAGTTTATTGAGGAATCCCGAAGCCTATGCTGAATGCGGTGAGAAACATTTCAAATTATTTGTGCAATCTAAAGCTAAAGTGGATGGAGGAGGTTATATCTCTTCACAATTTTTAAGAAAGCTAAAATTTTCGACAGGTCTCCGGTCCTCTTTGGTTTTTACAAAAATTTTCCCATAAAAAATTTTATCACAACACGTTTAATGCATAAAATCGCTATTAATTTTTTTCCTAAAAAGTTTAAGTCATAAAAAGGTAGTTCTTTAAAGAATTCTTGTCTCAAGACTTATTTACAGACTTTACAATCGTTCTTACTACAGCAAAATGAGCCACTGTCATTATAAAATACACGTGACTGTGACTCATTCATTCTGTAGTATATAACGTTCTGTTTGAAACTTAAAATGAGTCACAGTCTCGTGTATTTTATAATGACATTGGCTCATTTTGCTGTAGTAACAACGAAATATTTTTTAATAATGAAGTTAGGCTAAATAAAAACATGCAGGGTTTTCTAATAATTTTTAATCACGGTTATCATCATACATGGGACAGTTGGTCCGGAGTGGGGGGGGTTAAACCCCAAATTAGGGGGGGGGGTTAAAATCCGAGAAACGCAAAATACCCATATCGTTTTTTTTTTTGAGTGCATTTTACCCATATCGTTTTTCGATTTTGAAGGAAAAATAGGTAAAAAACGCTAATTTTAGGTCAAAAAGCCCTTTTTATAGCATTTTTGAGCTTTTTATTGCTTAAAACATTCATTTTGACCTCAAAACTTAAGTTTGGAGGCAGTTAGAAGTCATTTTAAAGACATTTTTTTTCTTCATTTTTCCAAAATTGGGGGGGGGGGTTAAGTTTTGAACCCCCCCCCAAGTCGGAGGGGGGGGGGGTAAACCCCCTTCTCAGAATTGGAGGGGGGGTTACCCCCCCCCCCCCCGTGCCCATGTATGCTAAAAACCATTAGAAAAGTACATACCAAAATGGTATTAAATTCTTAACGTTTCGTGCGAAGTCTTCGTTGCTTATTTGAGTTTCAGTATTTTTATACAAGTTCAACGTAAACCGCCGGTTAAATTTTTGGTTTTATTTATTTATTTTAAAATACATTCTATATAAATTGATTTGGTTAACCAACGAATTTTTATAAAATTAAGTGTTTTTTTTTTAATTTTTTAAAGTAGAGACTTAAGTTAAAAAATATATTGGTAACCCATTATTTTATTTTAATTTTATGCGGATTTCAGGGGAAAATAAAGCTAAATAAGTAAAAAAAATTCCAGGGGGGCCCTCCCCTCCCCCCAAATTTTCGAAGTTTTTACCCCCCTCTAGATTTTCAAATCTGACCCCCCCCCCCCGGAGAAAATTTTAAGTACTTTTTTTATACTAAATTTTCTTCCAAAAACGTGGATTTTTTACAAAAATTAATGTTTTTACACCCTTTTTATACATGAATATCGCTTTTTATTCAATAAAAAGTAGTATTATCTTATAAAAAAGCTATTATTAAACCTTTGATGGTTTAAAAGTATTTTGCTTTGGAAATTGGACCCCACCTGACCCCCCTCTAGGTTTCAAAATCTTCCACCCTGGGTCGAACCCCCTAGAAAGCTAGGGGGTTTCGACCCCCCCTGGGACCCCCCTCCTAGATTTTGAAATGTCATTTACCTGGGGTAAACACCCCCTCTGGCTTTTTGACCGTGTTCATCTATGCTCACAATGTTTCTTCATACTTGATTATAAAAAGTTTTCGAGTTTTAAAAACAAACAAACAAACATTGAAATAAAAATCTAAAATAATGAAATTTAGTGAAAAAGCTTTAAAGTCGCAAAAAGTTTTAATAAATTTAGATCTTTAACAAATTTTAAAGTTTTCAACAACGTTTCCAATAAAGCAGTTTTTTTATCCTATTTCTTTGGGGGTTAAAGACCCCCAAGGCCCCAATTAGTTAGAGGGGGGCTCCGCCGCCCCCAAACGCCCCGCATCACTCTTCTTTCAAGAGATCTTAACTAAGTAAACCCCCGTCACATCCATCCCCCTCTCCTCCATTTCTCTCAACCAATCCTGGTTACGCCCATAGATGAACACGCTCAAAAAGCTAGGGGGGGGGGTGTTTACCCCGGGAAAATGACATTCCAAAATCTAGGAGGGTGATCCTAGGGGGGGTCGAACCCCCCCTAGCTTTTTAGCGGGGGGGGTCGACCCGGGGTGCGAAATTTTGAAATCTAGAGGGGGGTCAGGTGGTCTGGTGCCCAAAGCAAAACAGTTTTACCATAATAACTTTAATAATAGTTCTTTTTATAAGATAATACTGCATTTTATTAAATAAAAAGCGATATTATAGGTATAAAAAAAGGGTGTGAAAACATGAATTTGTGTGAAAAATTCACGTTTTTGCAAGAAAGTACTTAAAATTTTCTCGAGAGGGGGGGGGGGGGGGGTCAGATTTCAAAGTCTAGAGGGGGGTCAGGGGTAAAAAATTCGGAAATTTGAGGGGAAGGGGGGGGGGGGGGCTGGATTTTTTTCTAGGGGGGGGGGCAAAATTGGTAGGCTGGGGGGGGGGGGTGGATCCCATCCTACCCCCCTTGTTCAAAAATGGTTACGCCCACCTCCCAGATCCTCAGGTCTACGTACTTAGTCCCCTCCAATGAAATACTGGATACGCCGCCTACGGCAATAATCACACCATCATTATGCCACAATTTGAACGGGCGTGGCTAATTTAGCCATTAAATCCTTATTGGTGGATGAAAATCCGGTTCCGCCGCGATGGAGGAGAATGATGTCATCTGGCGTCACTTTTTTTCCATTGGTCGGATCTATCCAGTCTTTCTTTATAATATTTTCAACGCAATCCACTGTTACCACGTGACCACTAAACATGAAATTAGTAAAGTAATAAACATAAACAAAACTCTGATCTTAAATCCTGGCCGGACCCCCTTCAGAATCTAAAATTTGATTCCCTCTCTTTCGAGAAAATTTTAGGAATATAGTATTTTTATTATAAACTTTTTAACACAAACGTGAATTTTTAACGTAAATTAGTTTTTTTAAACCTTATTTTACATAAATATCTGTTTTAATCAATAAAATGCAGTATTATCGTTTAAAAACTAAAATCAATAGTTTAGAAGTGTTTTGCTTTGAATATTGGACCTCGCCTTGCCCCCCCACCGCTTTTTGAGCCCCTCTAAATTTTAAATGTTTCACTTTCAACCACGGGTAGAACTATACATGGGCACGGGGGGTTAACCCCCCTCAAATTTTGAGATAGGGGATTTAAAATGCGAGAAACGCAAAATACCCATATCGTTTTTTTGATTTTAAAGAAAAAATAAGTAAAAAACGCTAATTTTAAGTCAAAAAAGCATTTTTTATTACATTTCAGAGCTTTTTATTGTTTAAAAAATTCATTTTGACCTCAAAACTTAGGTTTAGAGGCAGTTAGAAATCATTATAAAGATTTTTTTTTCATTTTTCCAAAATTGGGAGTGGTTGAACTTTTTGTACCCCCACTTTTGAGTGGGGGGGGTTAAACCCCCTTCCCCAAATTAAGGGGGAGGGAGTTAACCCTCTTAAACCCCCCTGCCCATGTATGGGTTTAACCTTACCCCCCCACTCAGAAGTGGGGAAGGGGAGAAAATGTTAACCCCTCCCCCTTCCCAATTTTGGAAAAATGAAGAAAAAAATGTCTTTAAAATAATATTTAACTGTCTCCAAACCCAAGTTTTGAGGTGAAAATAAGTGTTTTAAGCAGTAAAAATCTTAAAAAAGTTATAAAAAGGGTTTTTGACCTAAAATTAGCGTTTGTTTTTACCTATTTTTCCTTTAAAATCGAAAACGATATGGGTAAAATGCACTCCAGAAAAAACAACGATATTTGTAATACGCGTTTCTCGGATTTTATTCACCCCCTCCCAAATCCGGGTTTAAATCTCCCACTTCCAACCCATTCGCCATATTGGTCGAACCACACATAGGTACGCAGGGGAAGGGGGGTTGGAGGGGTTTTATACCCCCCAAAAATAATCCCGATTATAGCCGACACCCTCCCCCTTAAATTTGGGGGTATCCTGGACACCACCCCCAAAATTTGGGGGTCCTAGTGCTAAAAACGCTAAAAATGAGGTATTTGAGGTATACCCCCAAAAAAATTTTTGGGAGACCCCCCTCCCAAAAATTTGGGTGTCGGGTATACACCTCCGAAATCCGGGAGGCTTCCCAGCTATGGAATCACCTACCTATCTAGAAAGGCAGAAGGTTGGACTCCGAAAACCTCAAATCCATTTGTTTGTGTAACAATATACAATATAATATAATAATACAACAATAACAATATGTAGCACAACAATATACTTACGAAGTTTTCAACACAGCACAAGGTGTAACGTTGGTCAAAGCATCGTGAGTGATTGGGCACATGTACCGTATCTTAAATACCAAAACATTAATATTAATAATAAGAGATAAAATCCAGTGACCGGATGCACGTAATAAATATTAAGAAACGAGAATAGTGTAGCCGCAGTTATTTTTTGGAGAGGGGGGGGGGTGGGATAACATAACACGGTGAGGTTTTTGGTCAACTCCGCTAGGAGGGGGGCCCACCCCCGAGTGGAAGGCCAAAATTTTTTAGGGGGTCCAGCATAGATGAACACGGTCAAAAAGCCAGAGGGGGTGTTTACCCCGGGTAAATGACATTTCAAAATCTAGGAGGGGGGTCCCAGGGGGGGTCGAACCCCCCCTAGCTTTCTAGGGGGGGTCGACCCAGGGGGGAAGATTTTAAAACCTAGAGGGGGGTCAGGTGGTGTCCAATTTCCAAAGCAAAATACTTTTAAACCATTTAAGGTTTGATAATAGTTTTTTTATAAGATAATTACTATTTTTTATTGAATAAAAAGCGATATTCAGGTATAAAAAGGGTGTAAAAACATGAATTTGTGTAAAAAAATTCACGTTTTTGGAAGAAAATTTAGTATAAAAAAGTACTTAAAATTTTCTCGAGAGGGGAGGGGGGGGGTCAGATTTCAAAATCTAGAGGGGGGTCAGGGGTAAAAAATTCGAAAATTTGGGGGGAGGGGAGGGCCCCCCCTGGATTTTTTTCTAGGGGGCCCCCCAAAATTTCGAGGCTAGGGGGGTGGACCCCACCCTGACCCCCCCCCCTCTTGTTCATCTATGGGGTCCAGCTTCAGGGAGGTCCCGACCCCCCTGGCTTTTTAGGGGGGGTCAACAGCATTTAATTTCCGACTTAATCGCCGCCAACATACACTATAATTCTAACAAAATATCAACATGGCTATCTGAAATGACTTTAAAGGCTCAAAAGGACCGCTTATTTAAATCAGTTTTAAACGGTCAGTCGGGTCGACCCCGGATGCGACATTTCAAATTTAGGGGAGGGGGTTAGGGGGCTTAATTTTTTAACAAAGTTGTTTTAAATCAATAATTTAAGTGTTTTTACGTCTAATATTAATTCTATATATTAAAACAGCCTATTTAGTCCTAAAAAGTGTATTTAAACACTGTTTTTAACTAAAAAACCGTGTTTTTGACAGTAAACAAAAAAATTATTATCATAGGTGTCCGACCAGCCTGGACTGCCCGGACCGCCCCCCCCCCCTGAGGGCCGGTCCAGGGTACCCCTCCCCCCTAGCGCCCATTTTGGACCCTCCCTCCCCCCTAAAACCCCGGTCCAGGCCGACCTCTCGCCTGAAGGCGGTTTTTGACCCTCCCCCCCCTATAAACAGCCTGTTCCACCCCCCCCACCCCCCCTATCTACTTAATGTGCAATAGGCATAAAAATCGTTTTTTTTCATGCACGCGACTGAAAATATACAGGCCCAAAATTTGTGCGCGGAAATTCGTGCGCGCACGAATTCCGTGCGCTAACTTTATATACGTATATATTCCTCATAAATATAACAATAATTTTAGTGTTCTATACAAATTTTTATAATTTATAATAAACCTTAGGTTTTTTACAAACTGGTTGGTACGTTACATTAAAAATAAAAAATAAAATTCAGATGTTCGTTTTAATAACGAATCGTTTTTTTAAAACGAACGGTCTGTTTTTTTTTTAAACGACCGGTCCGTTTTTTGCGCTGCCGCCGTTCGTTAAACACTTGCCCGGCAAGTTGCCGCATGCAAAATAATGAAATGAAAACAAAATACAATGATTATTATTATTTATTATGTAACCGGAAAATAGAAGAAAGTTGGTCAAACTTTTACCGGAAGCAAAAAAAAAAATCAACAAAAAGGTACCTCTTATAATATGTTAACGTTTTTAACAGTTTCCAAAAGTTTTTTTGGCAGGTCCAGGCTATTCCCCCCCTAAGTACCCCAGTCCAGGCTTCCCCCCCCTAAGGACCCTTCAGTCCAGGCTACCCCGGGGTCAAAATTTTTCGAAAATTTGGTCCAGGCTGACCCCCCCTCCTGGGCCTACAAAATGGTAAAAAATGGGCTGACCCCGGGGTCAAACCCCCCCCTAGCCGTCAGGGGTCGGACACCTATGATTATTATACACTTCCAAATTGGTTGGAAGGGGATAATGGGGGTCAGCCTCGCTAGGAGGGTTCATGCCCGCCCGCTCTTGAGCTTTGGGGAGAGGGAGGGGGGACTGGATTTTGTTCTAGGGGGTGGGAGTCCGAAATTTTGGCTCTAAGGGGGTGGACCCCTCTGTCCCCCCCCCAAAAAAAACACATATGGGCCTCTTATCACCGAAATTTTTTTGACCCTTATTACGAAAACTCTTTAAGACAAAGCTTAAGACGAAAGCGGTCCGGCCTGATGACCTAGCGAAGCGCAAACATCCAGTCTCTTATGGCCAATTCATACGTATTTTGGTTTTGATTAGTGATGTTCCCCAGAGCACCGAGCTCCGGAGCGGAGCTTTGCTTCAAGCAAAACTCCTAGTTTTACGCAACTGCATCCAAGTTAAGGTATAAGTTTCTTATTCTTATATTTACTTAAACTTCACTATTCCGTTTCTATTATGTTTTAAAATCAATCCTTTATTGTTTATAACTCCTCTACTAACTTCTATTGTTTTTTTATTATATTTTTTATTAAATTTTATATATTATCATTAATAATATATTTATTGTATTAGTTTGCTTACACTACACTTATGCACATTAGCAATAGCATGCATTATATTCTTTGATCTCAAACTCTTAATTCACATTCCTATGTGTTTTTTTATATTTATTTGCTTCTGTATGATATTTGGTTTGTTCTTTGATATTTTGCTCTTGCGTGCTTGTGCTTTATGCTTTTACTAACTTCAATTAAGATTTTGATTTACTGTATTTTTATGTTGCGCGTTTTCTTGTGGGTGTTTTTTAATCAGTAGATAATTAAAAATATTAGATGCTATTTTAGATAAAATATGACTGATCCAACCACTAAGTGGCATTATTTCGCTGAGAAAGAAGGTGACAAAACCATAGCTGTATGCCAAATTTGTTTACCAGTAATCAGGGAATACAAACGGGGAAATGACCCCACATCATTTAGTACCAGTCCCATGTGGAAACATCTGCAAAATACCCACCAAGAAGAATTCAGATCTCTGAAGCAGGTTACAAGAGAAAAAGAAGTAAAAAGAAAAGCCATCACTGAAAAGAAGGAATCCCTCTACAAGTTGGAAGAAGGAACCGAACAAGAAGTTGCAAAGAATCAATCCAAGACTGATGATCTATTTCCAGCCCAGAAAGCCTATTCTATAGCCCAGAAAGCCTATATCAGTTATCTTTTGAAAATTTAATTCAAAGTTGTATTTTGATTTATAAATTCCTACCAAAATTTTATTCTATTTATTTACTGAATTAGTATTTTCTAACACTTCCAATTTGTTCCACTTTTTAATATCAAGAAAATTTCAGGAACTAATTTTATATTTAGTTAGCCAGGAAATATTTATCAGCTCCTCCTGTATCAGTGGCAAGTGAACGAGCCTTCAAGGTTGCACAATTGATATCTGAGGGTGATCGCTCTTCTTTAAAACCGGAAAATTTGGAGAAACTCCTGTTTCTTAAGTACAACTTGAAGGCATTGGATTACAAATTCTGATAGTGATGACTGTTTTGTTGGGCTGAACATATATTTTTAGTGTTATTCTGTTCAGATTATTTAGAACACAAATAAAACTGTTGGTGTATTAAATGTTACTTTTTTGTTGCTTTGGTAGTTTGTATTTAGCAAGTACAATGCCAACTTATTATTTTATTATAGTTATTACTATTGATTTAAAATTCTATCTTTCAGATCCGGATCCGGATCCGGTCCAGCCGGATCTACCTTTGGCTCCGGTCCGGTCTGGCCGGATCCAAAATCATGGATCCAGTCGGGCCCTATCATGGATCCGGTCGGAGCAACCCCCGGAGCTCTGGAACTTCGCCTTTTTTAAAACTAATTCCATGAATAATTAAAGAGTGCTCGCATAGATTGTTTTGCTCTGCTCTGTTAAAAATTTTACCATCAGTGGACCCCATTATTTATATAAAAATAACTAAAATATGTTGATATAAATCATTGTCGTTTTAAAAATACCTATTCAAAATAAAGTTAAATACATAATAATGTTAATTTTAAATTTTGAAAAAAAAAAACTACTAAACTTAAATGTACAATTTTATTTCGATTTTGCATTGGTTCACATTATTAATTTAATTTAAAAAATTCTTCTGTATGTTTTAAGTTTATTGTAAACTATTCAGACCTGTGCACTACCCCCGGGGTATTATTGGGAGGGGGCACGGGAAGGGCAACTTTTTTAAAACGGGGGGCAATAAAACAGGGGGGAACAAGCAGGGTGAAAGAAAAAAAAGAGAAAAAAAAGGAGGAAAAAAGAGAAAAAAAAGAGAAACGAGAAAAAAAGGGACAAAAAAGCTAAAATAAGGTCAAAATAGGTCTAAACTGGCTTAAATTGCATTGAAATAAGCTAAAAACTGCAAAAAAATAAGCGATGATGGCGTCATTATAGGTCAAAAATGGCGCCATAATTTTAGGGTGCTTTTTCATTTTTTTGCAGGGGGTGAGGCAATAAAACGGAGGGGGGCATTTCCAGACCGTGCACAAGTCTGAATTATTCATCATTATTTAGAGGAATTGCGTCTTTTATCAATTTAAAAATGTGAACCAATGCAAAATCCGATTCTTTCCTAGTCTATGAAAAAAGACGTCCATCCCAATCCTTAGCTAATCCTTGGTTAATCGCGCTTTATAAATGCGGCTACTGATGTGTATTGTGTTAATACCAAGTTGCAGCGGCGTACCAGGATTTCGGAAGGGGGGAGGGTTACACTTCATACAAATTTTTTAAAAGGGGTGGAGGGTTGCACTACAAATTTTTACAATACCAAAAAAAAGACACTAAAAAGGGGTAAAACCTTTCTCGCTAGCGCGAAGTGATTCTTTTTGTTGTTATTTACATTATTTTAAATTAAGCTTGAAGAAACATAAACTTAAAAAGAGAAATAAATGTCGAGCGCTGAGCTAAGCGAAGAGTGTTGAACCAGGGGCCTATTTCATAAAAATTTCATGTAATTAATTTACCGCTGTAAATTAATGAACGCATATTTTTCTTTTGTATTGTTTAGTTAAAAAGTATTAATAAAATTGCGTTTAGAATTTAAGAATTTACATGCCTGTAAATTCCGTAAATTCCACAGTTACGTACGTATTTTTTAATTAATAAAATAAGAAGAAATTAAATGCGTTTATTAATTTACAATTACAGAAACCTTTATGAAATAGGCTCCAGAGAAAACAATTCAAAAATTGTTTTCTCAGGACCTCCAAACTTTTATCACCGCCAACCCAAAAGGGAGGGGGGGTTACATTACAACCCCATAATTCCCTCCTGTTTACTTCCTTGCCAAGTTGATTACACTTAAATGAATGATAACTCCTAATCAATAAAATAAATCTAGATAAAATTTTTATTAGGGAAAATCTGGCACCAAAAAACTGTGAACAAATTTAATTATTTCCCTATTTACAACTTTTAAGTGATAGTTCTGATGAATTTTAATGACAATTGTGAAAAAAAATTTAATTAAATTAAAAAAAATAATTTAATATCAATGTAAATAACAATGACAGTTGCATAAATTTCAACGTATAATAAAATTACGAGATCATCAAAAGCAAGAAGGGAAATATAAAAGAACTGGTAATAAACCTATTTTAACAAAATTAAGTTTGGGTCAGCCAACATTTAAAAATAAAAAGACAGACCTGTGCACTGCCCCCTCCCTCTCCAGGGTTTTATTGGGGGGATTCAAACGGGGGAAAACGGATAGGCAACTCACTGTTTTGAAACGGGTGGCGCAATAAAACGGGGGGGCAAGCAAGGGACAAAGAAAAAAAAAGAGAAAAAAAAAGAGAAAAAAGGAGGAGAAAGGAAAAAAAGGGACAAAAAACGAAAATATGGTAAAAATAGGTCTAAAATGGTTTAAAATTCATTGAAATAGGCTAAAAACTGCAAAAATTTCATGATAGCGTCATTATAGGTCAAACATGCCGCCATAATTTTGGGTAATTTTCCATTTTTAGGAGGGGGGAGCAATAAAACGGGGGGGGGAATCGTCCAATAAAGCGGAGGAGGCATTTCCCGACCGTGCACAGGTCTGAAAAGGGCAAAAGTTTTGTTTACTTTTTTATGATTTTATTTAGTCAAAAATGTTAGCATCTTATTAATTAAATAAATTTATATCCCTGTTAAAAAACAGGTTCACAAAATTTTAATAATATATTGGATATAAATCAAAATAAAACTGCCAATAAAAGATAAATTAATACCTTTTTAGCAACTGCCCTTTTATCTTCTTCTCCATCTTTAATTGGTGTAAATATTACCGGCGTCAAATCCTTTAATTTAAGCACTTTTTTACTAAGTGGACAATATACTTTCTGGTCCTAAAAAAACAAAACCTGTATAGAACAGGCAGCACGCAGACCTGTGCACGATCTGAAAATGCCTCCCCCCCCGCCAAAAAATGAAAAAGTACCCTAAAAATATGACGCCATTTTTGACCTATGATGACGCCATCACTGCGAATTTTTTGCAGTTTTTAGCCTATTTCAATGTATTTTAAGCCATTTTAGACCTATTTTTACCTTATTTCCGCTTTTTTTGTCCCTTTTTTCCCTTTTCTCTTCTTTTTTTCTCTTTTTTTTTCTTTCCCCCCTGCTTGCCCCCCCCCCGTTTTATTGCCCCCCCGTGCCCCCCCATGTTGGAATTTCCCCCCATTATAACCCCCGGGGGGGGGGGCCGTGCACAGGTCTGAGCAAGGGTAATCAATAGTGAAGTAAAAATTACATTGTACTATTATCATTAAAAGTACACACTTTTTAGAGTGTATGCTAAATAGTTTTCGCTTTATATAATACGTTGAAATTTATATTAGTTTTTTTTTAGTTTCAATTGATTATGCTATTTGTATAATAACTAAGGCATGAAATAAAGGTTGGGAAAAAAGGAGGATTAACTTTCCCCTTAAATTCTGGAAAATGGGTTAAATTTTTCCCCGCTTACAAGGGGGAAAGAAAAAATAACCTTTCCATTTCAAAAAAATGAAAGAAAAATAAGTAGACTTCTATTTAACTGTCTTTAACCGTAAGTTATGAGGTAAAATGAGTGTTTTATACAATAATAACAACTTTAAAATCCAATAAAAAAAGATTTTTGATATAAATTTAGCGTTTTTTTTTTTACATATTTTTCATAAAATCGAAACACAATCGGTAAAATACACTCTAGAAAAAACTATTATGGATAAACAATCAGACCTGTGCTGTGCACTGCCCCTCGCCCCGGGGTTTTATTGGGGGAGGGGCAATTTCAAAACGGGGGGCACGGCGACGGGGGGCAACTTTTTCTAGACGAGCACAAGTTGTAGCTACTTTTCTAAATTTGTGAATCGCAACCACAACAAAAACACCCAACTTGCCCAAGTATGCTTAAAACAATCACCTAAAAGCGAAGTAAATGGTGTAAGCATAAAAGATTTAAAATCTATTAGACTATTTGTCTGTTTGTGTGTTTTTAACTCACCACCCAATGGATTAAGCTAAATAAAATATCACTGAAAAGCTTACCCAGGGAGTATCGTGGGACAGGTGAAAATTTAAAAAAATAGAATAAATCGTCAGCCGTATGGCTGACACGTGGTATTTGTAAAATAAAAAAGTACATATTTACTTCAAATTTAGCGATTTTTTATCTATTTTTTTCAAATCGAAAAATAATATGGATAAAATTAATGCGCTTTACAAGAAACTGTCTGAAAAAATAACATTCCTCAGATTTTAACCCCTTCTCTCTCCCCCCTAAAAAACCATCTTACGTAAATATGGCGACGATAGTTTCGGTTTTTGTTTGTTTTTTCGAACGGCAGGGATATTATTTAGAGTAAAATAATAATCTACAGTAAAATATACTATAATACAACCTTTTACACTCTTTCCAATTTATTTCGTCCCTACCTTATCCTATCCCACCCAGTACAGTACTGTGTTTTACAACAAAACTATTTATGTACCGGTTTTTCCATTTTGTCTTTCTTAGCCGACGGTTGGAGTTCGGGAATCCAGAAACTGGGCAGAGCTTTCCGCTTTTCCCCGATCATATTTGAAACACTGGGTTTACTAGTGCTGGGAGCGTTGGACGCATTTGCAACGGCAAAAATTTCTAAATAAACACACATAGGTGAGAAATGGGAGGGGGCAAGGTGGGGTCCATCCCCCCCTAGCCTCGAAATTTTGAGACCCCCCCCTAGACGAAAATCTAAGGGGGCCCCCCTCTTCCCAAATTTTCGATTTTTTACCCCTGACCCCCCTCTAGCTTTTGAAATCTGACCCCCCCCCCCTCGGGAAAATTTTAGGTACATTTTTTATACTAAATTTTCTTCCAAAAACGTGAATTTTCATCACATATTCATGCTTTTACACCCTTTTTATACATGAATATGGCTTTTTATTCAATAAAATGTAGTATTATCCTATAAAAAGAACAATATTATTAAAGTTATTAAGGTTTAAAACTGTTTTGCTTTGGACACCGCACCCCACCTGACCCCTCTCTAGACTTCGCACCCCGGGTCGACCCCTCCTAAAAAGCTAGGGGGGGGGGTCCGGACCCCCTCCTAGAATTCAAAATTCGATTTACCCCGAGTAACCACCCCCCTAGCTTGCCCGACCATTTTCACCTATGAACACAATACAAGCTTAGACCTGTGCACAGCCCCATCGGGTTTTATTGGGGAGGGGGAAGCAGTGCAGAGGTCTGAACATGCTAAATCTACCAAAGCAAAATAAGTTCAAGCAATCGAAAAAAAATATTGTGTAATCTTATTTATTAATAACCATCATACTAAATAATGAATTTTGATAAATATTTACTAGCTAACCTTTATCTTCATTAGGGATGAGAGATATGTGTACAGGGGTGGCTTCCTGGGACGCGAACTTAGAAGCTTCGGCCTCTTTTAACTTTTCAGCTTCTTTTAACACTTGTTCCTAAAAAAACCCAAATAAAAAGCTATAACACCTTCACGCCTTTTACCTCGTTTTGCTAACCCCGACAGAAATGGAAACCCTTGCTTTTTACCTTGCTTATTTTTCTCTTCCTTGTTTTCAGACTATTAAACATTTTATAAATCCCAGTTGTATTCTATCCTAAAAACGCTGATGGCCTGGTTTCTATGTTAATGATATAGCCCTTGTGGAGAGTTAGAGTAATAAAAAATTCCAATTAAAAAAATAATTTTGATGCCTTGATCGTTAAGATTGGTGCAGTATTTGTTTTTTATTGCGTTTCTCGTACAAAAAACACTTGATTTTTTTCGCTAACAACACGAAGTGCAGGAAAGAAAGGTTGGGCAAACTTTACAAAATCACTGGCGTCGTTTGGTGTTTTTAACGAAAATGTTGCGGGATTTTTGTACAGGAGACGCAATATTTCAACAAATACTGCACCAATCTTAACGATCAAGATATCAAATTAGCGTAGAAAGTAGCTGCTTTCTTTGAGTTCATAATTTGTAACGTAAATCGTAATACCCATTGAGCAATTTTTCACCATAAATGAACAAAGGGGGTAGGGGTGGGGGGGTCTACGGTCCACCCACTCTCCTCTAGCCTCAAAATTCCCCCCCCCTAGAAAAAAATTCATAGCCCCCCTTTTCCTAAATTTTCGAATTTTTTTACCCCTGACCTCCCTCTATATTTTGAATACTGAACCCCCCCCCTCCCCTCTCGAGAAAATTTTATGTACTTTTTTATGCTAAATTTTCAATTTTCTTCCAAAAACGTGAATTTTTAACACAAATTCATGTTTTTACACCCTTTTTATACCTGAATATCGCTTTTTATACCTGAATATCGCTTTTTATTCAATAAAATGTAGTATTATCTTATAAAAAAACTACTATTAAACCTTTAATGGTGTAAACCTTTGGACATTGGACACCACCTGACCCCTCTCTAGGTTTCAAAATCTTTCACCAGGGTCGACCACCTAGTAAGCTAGGAGGGTTCAACCCCCCTAGATTTTAAAATGTCATTTACCCGGGGTAAACACCCCTCCCCAGCTTCAGTGACCGTGTTCATCTATGTTTGTCACGTATAGAATTATCAAAAAATGCCAGTTTTGGGGGGTCATAACTCCTAAACCACTGCGGTTTTTTTGTTGCAAAAATTTTTGTGGGCTATTGGGGGCAAGGCGCAAGGATAAGGTTTTCACAAAAAAATATTGAAATCAAAGACAAAAAGTTTGACTCCGCACTATACATGGGCAAGTTGGTCCGGAGTGGGGGGTTAAACCCCAAATTAGGGGGGGTTAAAATCTGACAAACGCAAAATACCCATATCGTCTTTTTTCTGGAGTGCATTTTACCCATATCGTTTTTTCGATTTTGAAGGAAAAATAGGTAAAAAAAACCACTAATTTTAGGTCAAAAAGCCTTTTTTTATTGCAGAGCTTTTTATTGCTTAAAACATTCATTTTGACCTCAAAACTTAAGTTTGGAGGCAGTTAAAAGTCATTTTTTTCTTTATTTTTCCAAAATTGGTGGGTTAGCCTTTTCTTCCTCCTCACTTCTGGGTGTGGGGGGGGTTAAACCTCCCTTCTCAGAATTTGGGGGGGGGGTTGTTAACCCTCCCCCAATCCCCCCGTGCCCATGTATGCTCCGCACCGCACCTTTAAGCTCATAACTTATTGCAGAAGATTAGTAAAAAATACTAAACGCGTCCCAAAAATCAGTTTGAGAGTTCCACCAGACAAACACAGATAAAAAACATGTTATTAGGTCAATTCTGACTTTGCGATCTCAATTTTGGGCATTAAAAATGATTTAAGAAAATAAATGGTGTTTTATAGCAAAAAACGACCTTTTTTAAAGGTACATTTTATGATGATAAGAAAAAATTTTCAATAGTGCTTTATTCAACATTAAATGAATATTTGTCACATTGCCGAGAGTCTGGCGGTAGAAGTAAGTGAACAAAAAAAACACCGATTTTTTCCAAAAAAACACCCCCATATCTAGTGATCGACCGGGGCAGAATTATTGCTGATGCCGGGGTCGGGGCAGAAAAATTTGGATTTGCCAGGGCCGGGGCCGGGTAGAAAATTTTGCCCTGGCCGGGGACGGGGAAGGCGAAAAATTAAGCAAAATTTGTAATTTTGGTCATTTTTTTTCAAATAAAAATCAACATTTTTACTGTTAATTATTTGGTTTATGTAATGAATAGTCACATTTTAGAATTTAAGTACTTTGTCAGTAAAAAAATTTATTTTTTATTACACAAAAGTTTTTTTTTTCTAAGCAGAACAAAATTTTTATTTTGATATTTCAATTTTTCCAAACCTAAATTATTATTTTATTTATATAATATATATGTACATTTTCACGTAATTATTAGCAGTATATTCTTGTTTAAAGCAATATTATACTTAATCGCAAACCATTTATGTTACTTTTAAAAAATGCTTTACAAATAGAGCAAACCATTTATGTTACTTTTAGAGAATGCTTTACAAATATGTAGAGGAAGAGTTAAAATACTTACAAGGAGCATGTTTTGATCAGTAAAGCAAAACGTGGTAAAGAAACTAAAATCAAAACTGGGTACAAGTAACAAAAATATTTTACAATAAAATCTATTCATATTAAAATATTTTTAATTAAATATGTTGGTACCTGATTGGCGAAACTTAGCTGTAAAAGTTAAGAATATTAGTCTTGCTTGAATGTTATCTTAAAAAAGAACTTTTTTACTCGAATTTCATTTACACACCACTATTCAACATTTTTTAGTTTAAACATATAAAAAGGGTTAAAACGCACCTTTTTATTTTAAAAAATAAGAGCATTTTTAAAATTTTATTGTCAATTTTTGTAAATTAAAAAAACACTCTTTTTAAGTTGTAAAAAGTAAAATATTATATTGCGAGTACATGAGACTACTCGCTTTCTAGCTGTTTCAAGTTGATTGTTTTAATAATTTTAATCAAATTATTTAATTTTAGCCAAAAATTATAAAATTAACGTCACGTAAACTTTTTCAATGTAATTATTTTTGTGATTTTGCACTACTTTTTATAATTTTTTGAGATTTATCAAAAACATAATATAACACAAAAAAAAATTTTGATTATACACTAGGTTTTTGAATAAAATTTTGGAAGAAAAAAATGCAACATTTTAAATGTTCGCCACTTTCTGTGCATATACCACTGATAAGAGCAATGAAGAGATTTTTTTGCGAAGAGATTTTTTTGCAGTCAATAATTGTTTTTTCGTGTAGCGCATTTACTTGCAAAATTAGAAGCAAAGTTGCAATATGCACTGCAAACGCTAACACTGTTAAAAATTGGTGCACCCAAAAATAGCAGAAAATGGCGGGTTTTCAGTATTAAACTCGCACAAGAGTGCTAGTTTCAAGCAAAATATTTTATTTAAAAATTAGTATTATTCTTATTTAGCATTATGCGAAAACTTTTTTTCAAATTAAATATAAACAGTTCATTATTAACTTTTTGTTTTAAAAATTCACGTTTGGTGTCTTTTGGCTGGATACAAAATATTGGGTTCAAAAAACTGGACTGACTCCGCAGGTTTTTTTTTTAAATTTTATGAATACTATTGTGTAGATTTACAATAAACTTAAAAATTCTAAAATAAAGACTAGACATCAGCTTGAATTTTTTTAACGTAACAAAATTTAAAAACAATTTCCAATATTCACCTAAAAATAAACGCAAGAATATATAATCCAAGCAAATATGTCCAGTTGTACAATAAACCGTTCTAATCAACTCACACATGATTGAATTTAAATAATTGAATTTAATTATCATTTTCTGCTAATTTTTTGCACAAAGCGATTTAGTAAAATAGTCTTAGAAAAAACGAGTTTTTTGGTGTACAAAATATTGCTGTGCGAGAAAAGTTTTATTGAGTGCACAGAAAATAGCTTGCGCATGAAAAGTCACAAGTGCAACATTTCTTGTAAAATTTAGGTAAAAAATTCCCTGTGTAGCCGAAAATTCTCTTGTTTTATATATTTTTGATATTAGCAATGATATTAAAATAACTCCAATATATGCAAAATACATCTTGTGATTATGGAGGCAAATAAAACCTAGCTGACCTCGATGATTTGCAGTATTGAATCAACTATTTAACATTAAAATCATTTAAAACTTTCAGTAAAAACGGTTTTATATTTAAAATTAATTAGAATATTTAAAAAATTTTTTATTAACTTAAACAATTACAAAAAAACATTCAATTAATTAAGCGTGAAAGTTGACTAATTTATGTATATTTTTTGAAAAGCAGGAGTTAAAAAAATTATGTGTTCCAATTCGTTCATATTAAAATTTTATATTATAACCCCACAATATTTTAATTGGTCTGCTTACATCTCTTATAAAAACTTATCAGAGGTCAGCCAGATACAATTCAACCATAGATATCTACTGTCAAACCCTCATAGCTGTAAGCCAATATACAATTCAACCATAGATATCTACTGTCAAACCCTCATCTGTAAATAAAATCTACAAACGAATTTTAATACTCTCAAGATATCTTTAAACTTTAATTTTTAGAGTAAGGATTCGTGATTAAAATAAGGAATCTTAATAAAATAAAGAGGCTTTAGAAAATATTAATATGAATTAATCAAAAATAACTATAATATAATTGAAAAAAAAAACAAAGAAATGAGGTCAGAATATACAAACTGCAAAAATGTCTAGAAGCGCTTTAAAATTTGCATTCTTAGGGGTCCTTACCCCGGTTTGCCCGGCTCATTTGACAGCTAAACTGCCAGGGCCGGGGCCAAGGCTGGGGTAGAGAGAATTGCGTTTGCCAGGGCCGGGGCTGGAACCGGGGTGGAAAAAAAGTGCCGGGGCAAGCTGGGGCTGGGCCTGGGGCCCCGGTCGATCCCTACCCATATCTCCTTAAATACAATTCAAAACTGAAATTTAAAGGTCTTAATGAAATTTGCGCCAAAAAGTAGCATGGAAAAGTTGTTTTTTTAACCCTTCTTAACCCCAAAATTTGAAAAATATGACATTTTAAAAATTTTGAATTTTTTTTCTCGAAAAAGAGTTCACCTATGTTGTGTTTGGAATATTGGTATTTTTGACCATTTAGAGCTACATGCATGAAAATTAACATTCTAAACGATTAAGACTTGCTCTTTCACGTGGTAGCGTTGGTTTTTAACCTAGTTGCCCCAATTTTTTTATAATAGGGTGTTTCTTTTTTTTTAGAAAAACGCTGTGAACAAATTTGAGTGCCTTTTCCAAAAAACAAACACCATGAAAATCACTTAAGATTTAATAAAAACTTCTAAAAGTGGGTTTTAACTTCAAAAACATATAAAAACGGCATTTAAAATAAATTACTTGTCATATGGGGCATTTTATAAAAATGTAGAATTTTTTTTTTTTTTTTAAATCTGAAGCGGGCCGGCCATGGATATTCCATATTACCGCCTACCACCCTATATCAGCACTGTTGTTGATGTAGAATGTTAGTCAAAGCCCCACCCCTATCAGAGGATTTTAGGGATTAGATGTGAGGTTATATTTAATAATACAGAGAGAATAATAAAAATAAAGGATATTTTTACCTATCTCACAAGTCACATCTATTCCCTAGGCCTACGTTTGGTCGGTTTGTCTTACCGTGGGAGGAAGGCTTATCTTTTGGTTGCACAATAATGTATGTAAAGATAAGCTTACTGCGCCGGTTGTGGGCAGGCCGCATGGCCACACGGTAAGGACCTCAGCCCCCTCAGCGCGGCAAGCCGCTACGCCACAACACGTAACGTGGCATTACCTCACTAGGGGCATGGCGGTTTTGGTGACCAAATCACCACGACCTCCTAGGGCGTAATCCCCATTGTAGGTTATCGAGGGGGAATGTAGAATTTATTATTGAGACAAAAAAAAGTAAAAAAACAAAAAAAAAAATATTTTAACAAAT
Organism: Microlaimidae sp. YZB2_3; assembly: GCA_030248175.1. Taxonomy (NCBI): domain Eukaryota; kingdom Metazoa; phylum Nematoda; class Chromadorea; order Desmodorida; family Microlaimidae; species Microlaimidae sp. YZB2_3. The sequence goes on from JASAMX010000724.1 coordinate 26,031, forward strand.
AAAATAATATTTTATCACTGTTTATATTTGCTTAAATGTTTGTGCCGCTTTGTTAAAAATCATTCCCGAATTTAAAAACAGAGCCTTAGCCAAGAAAATGTTATGTTTTTGTATCAAAACTTCAGAATTCATGTTTTTCTGCTCACTATTATATGTCAAAAGATTAAAATTTTTTAAAAAATCCCTAACTGTGAAAAATATGTTTTCAAACTGCTTTTCTGGGGTAAAAAAAATGCGTAGACTTAATAAAAAAATAGTTTTTGTAGCTTTAAAATTTGACAAAAAATTACAATTTTAGACATAAAAAGTGGAAATGATATTTTTTTACTTTTTTTTTCTCTATGTAAAAATTTTAATAAATCCAAAATTATTTCAAAAAAATAACTTTTCTGGTGTAAAAAGTGTGTCGAATCCATTAAAACTGAAATTTTTACTCTCAAAATACAAGAAAAAGTCTAAAATTTTAAATTATCACTAAAATTTTTTTTTTCAAATTTCAAGAAAAAAAAAAACGATTTTTTCAAACTTTTTTTTATGTGTTAATCAAAAAAACCATGAAACTAAAAGTGATTATATAGTTAGAAAAACGTTTAGAGAGCTTGTTGAAATGTTGTTTTTATTCAAATAGCTTAAGAATTAAGTGTTTTAGAGCCAATTTTTGAAGTGTTTTTTTAGGAGAAAGTGACAAAAACCACCTTTTTTTCTATTTTGTTTTCTCTTTTGGGAAAAGGGGACAAAAAACCACCCTTTTTTTATTTTTCTCCCTTCCAATAGGTAGGATATAAAAAAATGGCTATCAAAAGCTGAGAAAACGTCACCACAAAACCTATATACCTATTTTGAATAAGCTATAGGCTTTAATAAATTTTTTTGAGGGGGGTGCCAAAAAGTGTTTTTTGTTCACTTACCTATATCAAGAATTATAACACAAGAGAATGTCCGACTGTACACTAAAATTTTGACCAACATTTTGCGGAAAAAGTCGCACTTTTAAATTCATGTGCGATTTTTCTCGCAAAAATCCGCCATTTTCTGCTAGTTTTCCTGCGCTGCGATTTTTAACACAGTGTTAGTCTTCTCGCAGTGGGGAATGTGACTTCTTTTGCACCCTATTTTGTTTTACTCACACTGCGATTATTTTAGCACTACGAGTCTAACTGCACAACAAAAAAAAAATACAGACGCTGGTAATTATTTTCAATGGAGTAAAACAATTTAAAACTTGTTTTCTTTAATTTTAAAACACTAGAGTTACTTTATTTTACTAAAACTAAAAAGTTTTAACATTTTAAGGTAAAAAACGACTTTTACTCATTTAAACATAAAATTTTCGTTCTTTCGCTCATTGTTTTATTGTTTTTGTTTTGCAGCCGGACCGCAGCCAGACTTGCAGTGAGAAAATAATCGCAGTGCAAATAAAGCAGTATAGAGTCGAAAGAAATCGCAGTCCCCACTGCAAGAAAACTATTACTGCTTTAAAAATCGTAGTGCGGGAAAACTAGCCAAAAATGGCGGATTTTTGCAAGAAAAGTCGCACATGGATTCGAAAGTGCGACTTTTTTCGAAATTTTGGTCAAAAATTTAGTGTACAGTCGGACATTCTCTTGTATTATATATTTTTGCCTATACAAAAGTATTTTTACTTTTTTTAGACTTCACAGTTTGTATAGTAACCGGTCAAGACGGTACCAAAATTCAGTCGTGAAAAAAATTTAAAATTTAAAAAAAACAGATAATTTAATAAAAATTCCTTATAATACAATCTAGCTTAATTTTTTGGCTTCCTGTACCCAGAAATTTAAACCAAAAAAGTCAGAAAAACTGAGGTTTATCTGTTGAATTTAAGTATAAGGAATATTTACACGTGTATTGTGTATTTGATATTTAAATTGTTAAAATCAAATTTTATACATGTTACAGAACTTTTACCATTCCTGTTTACCTTATCCTTGGAGCGTTCTTTCTCCCAGGCTTTTAGCTTCCGAGCGTTTTCTTTCTTCTGGCTGAGTATATACTCCAGGACGGCCTCCTTGTCGAAGATATAACCTTGGCAGTGGCGTGTCCAGGGGGGGGGGGCGGCGGCCCCCCCCCCGAAATCCGGCAAAGCCGGATTTTTTCGAAAGCCCGGATTTTTGGAGAGAAAATGTTTTTTTTTTAAATATTAATACAGAAACTTTCCTGGTGCCTTCCAAAAGCATATTAATAGTCGAAAAAACAATATTTTCCCCGCTTCGCAGTTAGTTTAAATTGACAATTTATCTCAGTTTTTTAATTTTAAATCGATTTTGCCGCTCAATAGTTAAGGCATACATGTTAAATAAAACTACTATAAACATTATTAACCTTTTATTAACGTTTTAAACACATGTTTTAAATGGATAGGAATAAAAAAAACCCTAAATTTTGTTTTAATTATCATCTGGAATTAAAATTTCTAGTGTATTTTAGCGCCTTAAATTAAAAATTTTCTCCCCCGGGCGCTGGGGGGCTCTCGCCCACCAGACCCCCCACTTCTGGGAGGCTGCTCCTGCTGCCCCCAGACCCCCCTCAAGGTTAGTATGTACCCCCCTCCCAAAATGAAATCCTGGGCACGCCACTGAACCTTGGTCGGACACCACTGGGTCCCGGCAGGGCTGGAGGGTTAGAGAACAGCAGTCGAAGGGTTTAACAGCGTCGGCGCCGAGGCGCTGGTGCAAGGTCCCGAATTTGGACTGCTTGCGGTCTTTCTGACGCTCACTGTAGCTGTAAACCGGATTTGCCGTTTGATTGCGGCCGTGGCGCGTCATTTTGAGAAACGATTAGGTACTAAAAAAACAAAAAGTGTCGCAAATTTAGAATTAATAAAAAACAAATGTAGACACATGTTACTATTAAACGCAGATCTGTGCGCTTCCCACCCCCCGGGATTTTATTGGGGGGGGGGGGGCAATTCCAAAACGGGGGTGGCACGGCACGAGGGCAACTTTTTTGAAATGGGGGGGCAGTAAAATGGGGGGACAAGCAGGGGAAAAAGGAAAAAAAGAAAGAAAAAAAGAGAAAAAAAAGGAAAAAAGGGAAAAAAGAACAAAAAAAAGATAAAAATAAGTCTAAAATGGCTTAAAATCCATTGAAATAGGCTAAAAACTGCAAAAATATCGCGAGGATAACATCATCATAGCTCAAAAATGGCGTCATATTTTAAGGGTACTTTTTTTCATTTTTGGGCAGAGGCGGGGGGCAATAAAATGGGGGGGGGGCAAATCCTTAAATAAAGTGGGGGACATTTCGATTTCCAGACCGTGCACAGGTCTTTAGGGAGAAAATAAAACCCGGGCAAAAAGTCTCGGACGGCCTGGCAATAGCAGGGAATAAAACCCCGGCGGTTGAAAAAACTGTATTTAAATCTACACTTGACCAAAAATTGAGTTATAAAATTTAAGATTAGTGGTTGTGTTACATTTTGACAAAAGTTTGCAGGCAAAACTTTTTAATACGCGAGAATTAAATAAAAATATTTTTATGGCATCTTGCCAATAGCATCTGAGAATATAAAACCCGGGCGGAGGTAATTTTTTAAGAAGGGCACGTTGCAAACTAAAAACCCGAAAGATTCAATTTTTTTAAATATAGAAAACCAGCTTTTAAAACCTAATACATATTTTGTAGAATGCCATAAGCATCAATTTAATGTGTTTATTTTAAAATTTTATGCAGTATTTATCGAGATATTAGCGTTTTTCGATGGTCCGGTTTTTACTCCTTTGATTTCCGTCTGTCTGTCCGGGTGGTCCGGCTTTTACGACGCCGCTTAGGCTTAGGAACTTGCAGGCTTAACTTGGACCGAAAAGTCGAGTGAAATTTTGTCAAGTGAAAGAGCGTTAGCCCCGTTGGTGTCCGGAAATTGGATCGCCAGCATTGGATCGCCAGCATTGGATCGCCAGCATTCGATCGCCGATCGCCGAGCCAAGGATTGTGGATGAATTTTATGCAAATTTCTTGTTTTCCTTTACCACCAGCAAATCAACACAGCACCACGACTAAGTGTAGGTACAAGTTCCATATGTGTACCAAAATTCGATTTGACCGATTTAAAAGTAAATACAAGTTGTAAAACATTTTTATAACCTAAATAGAACACGTAGACCTCATTTTTGTGGTTATTTTATTTTATTTAAACTATTGGTAAAAAGTTATGAGCCAATTTATACCCAAAAAATTGCCTTTTTCAGCAAGTGCAATTTATGATGTTAAGAAAAAAAAATTTGTAAACTAACAAACTAAATAAAAAACTATGTTTTAACAATGCTAATAATCTGAAGAACACAATTTCAAAAGTCACATAGACCATCAAAAACATGGACAAGAAAATTTGTTTTACTTTAAACGCTAATTTAAACTTAGTTTTTCACAGATTTATTGTCCCTAAGCCTAAGCAAAACCTAAAAATCAAACAAAATTGTAATATAATATGATTTTTTATTAAAATAAGTTGTTTTTTTAACATTTTTAACATTTTTCAAAAATGTTAATTTTTTCACAACTAAAATTTGGTGGGTATTTGAACGGTTACTATAAAAAAATTGGTAGTTACGATGAAAAAAATAAAAGTATATTTGTAACTGCCAGATACTTGGTAATACAAAAAATAATATTAATTCGATTAAAGGCTTAATAAAAATTTCTTAATAACATAAAGTGTACATGCCAAAAAAGGGCAGTTTTGGATACGAATTGGCTCATAACTTTTTTTAGAAACTCAAATCCAAAAAATAACTACAAAAATAAGGTCTAAGTGTTCGATTTATGCTATAAAGATGTTTTACAATTTGTAATTACTTTTGAATTGGTCAAATCGAATTTTGGTACATGTATAGAACTTGTACCCTAAGTGTAAATTCACAAAAATTATTGTGAACTCCCCGCAATTACATTAATGTGTGTGGATCATTTTTTATCGTAATATTTTGCTTGTGACAAAAAATATTTTCAAAAACACATTGTTAATTAAAGAATTTATCATAATAGGGTTCAGGGGAGAAAAAAGTTAGTCTCGTGAGGCCAGCCTTACGAGAGCCTTGTGAGGCCCTTGCGAGAGCATTTTTGGGCTTAAAGCATGTATGTAAACTTTGTTTGTTAATCTTGAGCAAAATATTCAATAAAATAAAGCCTAGAAAGTGATTTTATAAAAAAGAAGCATCTTAAAACACAAATTATAATTTAGAGACTATGTTATTTCCAAGACACTATGCCCTCGTGAGGCTGTAAATATTATTACCGCGGGGAAGTTGGCATGCTTTCGCGCATGTCTTCCTGCCGGCTTTCCCGCTGACTTTTGCTTCTATGCGGTTTCTAGGCAAAAATGACAATAAGTATTCATGAAAATAGCTAAAAACTAATGAAATATAAATTTTCTAATTAGTTTTGATATTAAAATAAATTTGATTTGAATTAAAATGCGTTTTTTTTAAAAACCTTTAGTACGCGTTCACGCTGGCTCTCGCAATTGAAAACACTTTAGCATGCGTTTCCGCATGTCTTCCGCCGGTCTTCCCACTCCATTTGTTACACTCGTTTTTCCAATAACCTTAATTACGACATGTTTCCTTTAACAAATAAGGCAGCTAAAACAGGAAAACCAGCAATTCCAAGAGCCAACTGAAAGCCAGCATGCATTCCCGCATGTCTTCCGCCGGTCTTCCTACCCCATTTCATTCACTTGTTTTTCCTCTAACCTTAAGTTCTACGTTTTCAAAGCGTTCTTTTTTATGACAAAATAAGAAAGCCAGCAATTGAAAATCAAAATCTAATACTGCGTTCCGTAATAATCTAATCTAATAGTTTTATGGCTTTTTATTTATTCACTTCACTGATTAAATTACTTTTATTTAAAAGTTATTAGTATTATATGAGTAATAATAATGTTATAGTAATGTTAGTTATTATGCGGAAGACCGGCGGAAGACATGCAGGAACGCATGCTGGCTTTCAGTTGGCTCCCGGAATTGCTGGCTTTCCTGTTTTAGCTGCCTTATTTGTTAAAGGGAACGTGTCGTAATTAAGATTATTGGAAAAACGAGTGGAACAAATGGAGTGGGAAGACCGGCGGAAGACATGCGGAAACGCATGCTAAAGTGTTTTCACTTTAGTGAAGTGCTTAGGCTTAGGAAAAAATTAAAACATTTTTAAAGCTTTTATAATTAAAATTTAGTTTTTTTTTAACACATTTCAGTTTGCAAACACATTTCTGATTGTTATGGGGAATTCGCACTACTTTATGGGGAATGTCAGGGCCGTAGCCAGGATTTGAATTGAGGGGGGGATATTTTGGAAGGTGGTTTATAGGGGCCCACAAGGGGGGTCTGGGGGGCGGGAGCCCCCAGCGGGGTCAAGGGGCAGAGCCCCTTGTCAGGGGGGTCCGGGGGGCAGACTCCCCCCCGGTGTGGTAAATTTTTTAATTTTAAGCTTTTAAAAGGCATCAGGAAACCTAAATTTAAGTACTGAATCTTTATTTATTTTCAGTTGTTTTTTTAAATAAATACAACAAAATAAAATAGTTTTAGGTATTTTATTACTATTTTAATAAAAAAGAACAAACGTTTTCTAAAAATAAAAAATCTTTATTTAATTTAAGTTTTTATAGTAAATGCTTCAGTTATTAATATCCAAAATTGTCCAAATTGTTGCTGGGGTTTCAACAGTTGTTAAGTAAGTTTTTTTTTTTCATTTTCATTGAGGTTCCTGCCAGCGAAATTGGATATGTCCATTAAGTGCCTTTGTGGCTCGGCTCTGTCATTTTAACAGTAATAATTGAAGAAGACGGTTTTAAAGTAAGTAACCAAAGCATTTACAATAAAAAATCCTAAGAAAACCGCTTTTTTATACCAAAAAAAGTGGTTGAATCGTGACTTCCCGCTCTTTGATACTGCCGCTTTTATGCAAATATTTTCACACAAAACAAAAATACAATATTTTTAAACTCACTGCACTAATGTTTTGAATTATAAATAATTCCTTTTTTATAAATAAGAGCTTTTATGAACCTAAATCACTTTAAATAATGCATTTTAGATAGCTTTAATACATTACAGAGTGATTTGGAAAAAAAATTTTTTTTTCTAAATTTTTAAAAAAACCAAAGGGGAATTTTTTGCCTTCCCAGAATTTGAGGGGGGGATTAATTCCCCCAATCCCCCCCTGGCTACGGACTTGGAAAAAGATAGAGAAAAGGAAAAAAAAAAAAAAAAAAAAAAAAAAAACAAAAACCACAAACACAAAAACACCACAAATGTGCACTACTTTATGGGGAATTTACGGTTTTTACCCACTTACGTTGAAACTATTAGCATTGCCACTTACTTTAAATTATATACCCATTCGGAAAGAATCAGAGCAACATGCCCAGAGAAACAAAGGATGATCAAATTGCCAGACTGGAAGCGGAGAATGCACACCTCCAACGAAAACTGATGGATTTGGAGAAAAGATTCGCCAGGATGGAGGAAGAACGAGCTCCTGGTGTCAACACCGACTTAGTGGCATCCATCTGTGAAAAGGTGTTGAATCGTCTACTGCCGATGATTGACAGTTATTTCAAGCGCATGGAGATACAAAGAAAACACGAGACAATGCTGGTCGTATCTGGCCTACCCGAGAGCGATTCCTATGATGATGAAAAAGAGAATGTGACGGAGTTATTAAAGACTCTGGATAGTGGCAATACGGAAGAGGTCACTCCAGTTGAGTTCTTCCGTATCGGAAGAGCTGGTGACCGGCCAAGACTCCTAAAAATAAGATTATTAAATAAACATTTCAGAAATAGAGCTGTACGTTCAGACTAAGGGGCGTCACTAAATTTGATAAAGTTTATGTAAGGCCGTCACTGAATGAGGAACAGCCAGTCTGTCAAAAGGAGTTGCTTGGCAAACTTCGGGAGCTTAGAGAACAGAACAAGAAGGTTTCACTTCGGTATTCTGCTGATGGTGATCCCTTTTTGTTCGACATCACTCTCAAGGCTGCCCTAAATGTTTCAAAATAGGATACTGTGCGACTTAATTATCATTGTTGTAGTAAACTAGAACTTATACCTAGTATAAAAAATTTGTGTATGAATGCAAGAAGCCTTGCTAACTCCTTAGACAAGCTAAATGTTCTAATTTCAGGTGACGACTGTGCCTATGGTAATATCGATATCTGTTTTATTTGTGAAACATGGCTCACTGAAACAACAACTGACCAAATGATTTTAAAAAACAGAAAATTTAATGTTTATCAAAGGGATCGACAGCATCGGTGGGGAGGTGGAGTAGTTCTATTGATTAAAAATATTTTTAGAGTAGTTGAAGTTGAAATGGTGGAAAAGTACAATGCAATAGAACTAGTAGCGGTTGACATTTTTCTACAAAAATCATCTAAACTGAGATTCATTGGTATTTATAGAGAACCTAGTACTAGCAAAGAAAAAGACAATTCTAATATTTGAGCTAATCAGGAACTTAACAGAAAACTTTGTAGGAACCATTGTTTTTACTGGAGATTTCAATCTGCCAGGGATAGATTGGTCTTCAAATAAAATAATTTCAAACACGCAAAATGAAAATAATTGGTTTGAGTTTCTTATTGAGCTAGGTATGTATCAGCTTGTTTACAACCAACTGGTGGGAATAATTATCTGGATCTTTTGTTTACAAACGATAGAGAAGTTTTCAATAATGTCACTGTTGCGCCCAGTTTTTCACAATCAGACCATGACACTATTTTATCTGAAATTAATCTTAAATTATTTGACAGTCCTAAAAATAAGATTCAAAACTACATACCTGATTTTTTAAAAGCAGATTATGATATGCTAAGTTTATACTTATCTACAATCAACTGGAAAATATTATTTGAGGAATGTGGCACAGTAGAAAATGCTTGGCAGAGATTCAAGGATATTTTGTTGTTAGGAATCAATAGACATATCCCTGGAAAAAAATTATTTACAAACAAAAAAAAAATTGTACAATATCCAATACAAATACAGACCTGTGCACGGTCTGGAAATGCCCCCCTGTTTTATTGGAGGATTTGCCCCCCCCCCCGCCAAAAAATGAAAAAGTACCCTAAAAATATGACGCCATTTTTGACCTATGATGACGCCATCATCACGAATTTTTTGCAGTTTTTAGCCTATTTCAATGTATTTTAAGCCATTTTAGATCTATTTTTACCTTATTTCCGCTTTTTTGTTCCTTTTTTCCCTTTTCCTTTTTTTTCTCCTTTTTTTTTCTCTTTTTTCTCCTTTTTTCTCCTTTTCTTTTTCTTTCCCCCCTGCTTGCCCCCCCCCCGTTTTATTGCCCCCCCCCCGTTTCAAAAAAGTTGCCCCCCCCCCCGCCCTCCCCCCCGTTTTGGAATTGCCCCCCCCCGTTTTAACCCCACTGGGGGCAGTGCACAGGGCTGCAAATAAGAAACTACAAAATCAAAAGAAAAAACTTTGGCGTAAGCGTAATATT